>JAPXFY010000015.1:81753308-81758308 GCA_030674185.1 Monoplex corrugatus
AAAGGACCAGTGTGCCTACTGATCTGTTGGGACTGACAGGTAGGTCCATCATCATCAGTCTTATATCCCACATCAACACCCACACCAGGTGAAAAGGACCAGTGTGCCTACTGATCTGTTGGGACTGACAGGTAGGTCCATCATCATTAGTCTTATATCCCACATCAACACCCACACCAGGTGAAAAGGACCAGTGTGCCTACTGATCTGTTGGGACTGACAGGTAGGTCCATCATCATCAGTCTTATATCCCACGAACACCCACACCTTATATCCCACACGAACACCCACACCAGGTGAAAAGGACCAGTGTGCCTACTGATCTGTTGGGACTGACAGGTAGGTCCATCATCATCAGTCTTATATCCCACACAAACACCCACACCAGGTGATAAGGACCAGTGTGTCTACTGATCTGTTGGGACTGAGGGGTAGGTCCATCATCATCAGTCTTATATCCCACACAAACACCCACACCAGGTGATGAGGACCAGTATGTCTACTGATCTGTTGGGACTGAGGGGTAGGTCCATTATCATCAGTCTTATATCCCACACAAATACCCACACCAGGTGATAAGGACCAGTATGTCTACTGATCTGTTGGGACTGAGAAGTAAGTCCATCATCATCAGTCTTATATCCCACACAAACACCCACACCAGGTGATAAGGACCAGTGTGTCTACTGATCTGTTGGGACTGAGAGGTAGGTCCATCATCATCAGTCTTATATCCCACACGAACACCCACACCAGGTGATAAGGACCAGTGTGTCTACTAATCTGTTGGGACTGAGGGGTAGGTCCATCATCATCAGTCTTATATCCCACATGAACACCCACACCAGGTGAAAAGGACCAGTATGCCTACTGTTCTGTTGACTGATAGGACGGTCCATCATCACTAGTAAGACTAGTCATCCAATGGATCAACACTGGAGCCCATTACCAACATGTTCATGTTGCTTATAGCCCTGCCACCACTACAGCCATATCAGGGCAAACACCACATCATCACCAGGTATGTATGTAGGCCTATATAGCTGTCTATGCATGTGTCCATATATGCTTACTATCTACACAAGCCTAATGACCATTTACATAAGCCTAATGACCATTTACATATGCCTACTGACCACCTACATATGTCTAATGACCATCTACATATGCCTACTGACCACCTACAAACACCTAATGATAGGGTGAAGTAGTCAAAGGGTTAAGTTTTTGCAGCTGGTGGGAACAGGAGTCATCATCATCATCAGGTGCCCTGCCGCATGGCGTTGGCAATCATGGACTTCCATCTGTCTCTATCTCTCGTTGCCCCTAGCATCTCTCCCACCCCCCTCGTCCCCAGCCACCCTGCAAGTCCGTCCAGCATTTTCTCCCTTGGTCTACCTGGTGCTCTCTTTCCCTCCAGCTTTCCCATTGTGACCAGGTGCTCCAAATCCCCCTTCCTCATAAAATGGCCTATAAATGTTGCTTGTCTTTTCCTAATCTTCCTTATGAGTGATCTACTTGTGTCTGCCTCCATCAAGACTGTCTCGATTGTTTTCTTTGCTGTACAGGAGTCAATGGGTTAAAATGTTATCAGTGAAGACTTGTACTCACTCTCTCACGCTCAGCGTTGGCCAGCTGAGACATGAATGACCTCAGAGCAGCACGCACAGCCTCGGGGTCAACGTCCAATCCCTCGACACGACCAGGCGACAGGCTGCGGCGTGAGGGGGATGCGGTGCGTAGAGGGCTGCTGCACGAGTGGGATCCCACACGAGGGATGGGACTGCTTGACCGTCTGTCGTTGTGGCAAAGGTGTTCTCAAAACCTGCCATGGGTATCATGATATGGTCAATGCTTAGAATGTATGTGAGTGTGTGAGTGTGCGTGTGCGTGTGGTGTGCGTGTGGTGTGTGTGTGTGTGTGTGTGTGTGTGTGTGTGTGTGTTAGAGAGAGAGAGAGTGTGAGTGTGTGTGGGTTGGGGGTGTGTGTGGTGGTGTGGTGTGTGTGGTTTGTGGTTAGTGTGTGAGTGTGTGTGTGTGTGTGTGTGTGTGTGTGTGTGTGTGTGTGTGTGTGTGTGGTGGTGTGTGTGTGGTGTGTGTGTGTGTGTGTGTGTGTGTGTGTGTGTGTGTGTGTGTGTGTGTGGGGTGTGTGGTGTGTGTGTGTGTGTGTGTGTGTTGTGTGTGTGTGTGTGTGTGTGTGTGTGTGTGGTGTGTGTGTGTGTGTGTGTGTGTGTGTGTGTTGTGAGTGAGTGATGAGTGAGTGAGTGAGTGGTGTGTGTGTGTGTGTGTGTGTGTGTATGTGTGTGTGTATGTGTGGTGTGTGCGCGTGTAATGTGTATGTATTATGTGTGTATGAGTACTATGCACTAGCAAGTTCTTGAAATGGAAAAGCATGGAACAGGACCTATGAAACACTGAACTGACACCAGCAGAATGACTGGAGCATTAACCCTTTCACTCCCGCACTCCGGTCACCAGCATCCTGCATTGCCAACCATGTTAGCAAAGCAAAAACTTAACCCTTTGACTCCCTCACCCTGTCCACTAGCATCCTACATTGCCAACCATGCTAGCAAAGCAAAACCTTAACCCTTTGACTCCCGCACCCTGTCCACCAGCTTCCTACATTGCCAACCATGCTAGCAAAGCAAAACCTTAACCCTTTGACTCCCGCATCCTGTTCACTAGCATCCTACATTGCCAACCATGCTAGCAAAGCAAAACGTTAACCCTTTGACTCCCGCACCCCGTCCACTAGCATCCTATATTGTCAACCATGCTAGCAAAGCAAAACCTTAACCCTTTGACTCCTGCACCCTGTCCACTAGCATCCTACATTGCCAACCATGCTAGCAAAGCAAAACCTTAATCCTTTGACTCCCTCACCCTATCCACCAGCTTCCTGCATGAAAAATTTCATTCTTTGATTCCCTCACCCTATCTACCTGTTTCCTGCAGGAAACTGGTAGATATGGTGAGGGAGATAGAGGGTTAAGTTTCTGCAGTTGGTGGATAGGGTGTGAGAGTCAAAGGGTTAATGTCATGAGTCCATCTTAATGCTCCAATCATTCTGATGGTGTCAGTACAGTCTTCCACAGATTCGCCTCCTCCCTCCATCCACCATTTCCTGCAAAAGCATAGGGTTTTTGCGCAGGATCAAGGAGTCTGTGAGATCATCACTGGCAGATTTGGGTGAAATGTGTATGGAACTGTCTAAGCGCGATGATTCCCTCTTGTACAAAATCCCATCCCAATTCTAAATTGTGTGTCTGTTTTAGCGCTTAGATTTGATTTTATCAAGATTTTGCACTATATAAAATATTGTATATTATTATTATTATTAAATCAGTTCATGTTCTCTGCAACAAGTCACGGTCAGCAATATACCATCTTCAGGGGAGTGGGTAGGGGAAAGGACACAGAGATCATGTAGCCCTACATACCTTTAGAGGGAGAGGTGGGGCGAGATCGACGAGGACTGGGACTGCGACTTCTGGCTCTGGGCATTTCCTGTCGGAAGCCGATGGTACGACGCAGACTGGACACGATGCTGCTCAGCTTGAACTCAATGTCCTTCTTCGCTCCTTCCAGCCGCGCCAAGGTCGTCTCCAGGGCGTTGACACGACCTTCAGCCCCGCTAAGTTTCAGGCGGAGTTCACCGATATCGCCGTTGGCAGCCTCCAGAGCCATCTCCAGGTTCTTGCGCTGGTCTTCCAGCTTACGTTCTGAGCGTCTGGAGTCGTCCAGAGCCAGCTGGTAGTCCTTCTCCTTCATGGTGGCGTCATCGATCAGTTCAGCCATCTTGCGCTGGAGGTTGGCCAGTTCCTTGCGAAGGGCTTCACGGGATGCTTCCGTCTCCACAACCTTGTGCGGGAAAAAAAAAAAAGAAATTCTCAAAATTTTTGTATCTGGTGTTTGTTTGTAATCTTACGCTTGACAAAGGCCAGTTTGGCTGAAAATGTGCGCCTGTCTTGTCTCATTGTATTAAATACGCGTTCTTATTCTTCTTTCGTGTTTTTTCTGATTCCTGTGTGGGAAAAGATGGAAATTCTTAAGACTGAGAGTATCATATGGTTCATATATTTTTCATTTATTTGGTATTTTGCTGGATGATTTATAGAGTTGTGTTGTATGACTGCATACTTGCATTTGTGAAAGACATTGCTTCTATCTCCACAACCTGCATAGGAAAAGACGGAAATTCTTGAAGCTGAGAGTATCATATGGTGGGGGTTTTTTTTTTCATTTATTGGTATTCTGTTGGTTGATTTTTAGAGTTGTGTTGTATGAATGCATACTTGCACTTGTGAGAGACATTTTCTTGCACTTGTGTGAGAAATTTTGTATTCTATATGTGATGTTTCCATCTCCAAAACATGATTAGGAAAGGTGGTATTTGTTGAGCTTCAGAATATCCTGCATGATTTATTGTTGGTTTTGTTCATGTGGTTTATTGTAGAATGCATGCTGCGCCTTTTTATAATTCTCCTTGTCACTTCTGTCCCCATTATCTGTTTGAGAAAATGTGGAAATTCTTGAGACTGAGAATATCTGCAATTTATCGTTGGTACTGTGTGCGTGTTGTCTTGTGTGTATGCATACTTGTGAGAGACTGTTTACATATTTCCAGTGACACGTTCCTTTCCACAAGCTGTTTGAGAAAAGTGGGAATTTGTAAGAATGAAAATATCTTGTGGCTGATTGCTGGTGGTTTGATGAATGTGGTGTGTTGTTTGAATGCTTATGTGTTGACAAGTTATAAAATTTTTTCAAGTGATGTTTTCATGTCAACAACCTGTTGCATTCTTTGTTGTTATATAATAGTAAAGCAAAAATTTTATGTGCATTCTGTATCATACGCCTTTTCTTTGTCTGAATCATGAAAAGTGCAAAAACATAAAAAGAGAAAGAAAAAAAAACAAGCACATTTAATTCTTACACTCCCGCACCCTATCCACCAGCTTCCTGCTGGAAGCTGCTGAATAGTGTGAGGGAGTAAAA
>JAPXFY010000015.1:81763308-81790808 GCA_030674185.1 Monoplex corrugatus
TATTCTTTACATACAGAGGCATACCAAATGGCCTGAAAGTTAGACTTTTAAAATGTTTAAACTGGCCAGTCAGGCTGCGAAGCCTGGACTCTGAGAAAAACTGATTGCAGAAGAACTGCAGCAGCAGAGATGTGGTTTTATTGGAGACTACTATGTGTCAAATGGACAGATAGAAGAACTAATGAAAGTGTCCTGGAAGAACATGATACCACCAGAAAACTACTAGCAGACATCAACAAGAGAAGATTAAAATACACTGGACTAAGTGTCACGCAGCAAGAACACGGACCTCATGGCGACCATCTTTCAAGGAAAAACAGTGGCAAAAAGGAAGAAAGGCAGACCTCCAAATTCATACATCAAGAACATAACCAACATCAGTGGCCTAAACATTCAAGAAACTGTCCACGAAAATCAAGACAGAGCGACCTGGAGGGAGATGGTGGTGTCAAAATGTGCAGCAGCCAACACCGAACGGACAGATAAGACAGGTGAGATTCTTTTCATAATAACAATAATACATCAATTTTGTATATAACAGCACCGTTCTCCAAACTCACCTGGGCTCATTGTGCATTCCATAAGGCACAGACTGTGATCCATAGAACACACAGCATACACACTGGTACCCAAACAAATATATACTCACAGGGTCTGACAATATCTAATACATACTTGTGGTCACAGGCATATGCATTCATTCATGATTACATATGGCCACGTAGTTAGAGGTTAGAAGTAACAGTGCATACTGATAGAGGAGTACTTAAAAACAGTGAAAGGTCTGTACGAGTAATACAAACAGCAGAAGGCGTGGGTGAACAATATCAACAATGGAAGGCCTGGGTGAACAATACAAACAATGGAAGACCTAGGTGAACAATGTCAATAACGGAAGGCCTGGATGAACAATATCAACCACAACACACACACACACACACACACACACCACACACACACACACGCATGCACACACACACTAACACACACACGCGCATGCCCACACACACACAAATAGTGGAAACATGTTAGATCAAAGAACAAACGAAAACACACAGACATATACACACAAAACACACCCATAAAAACCAACACACACACTTACACCCACTCCACCCCCCACTCAGACAGGTAAAACTACACACCTCCAATACGTTGCCTGGCGTCCTGCAGGGCACGACCAAGGTCAGTCTTGTCCTGTTCACAGGCCTTGACCTTTGCCCTCAAGTCGCTGGCGGCGTTGCTGATGGCATCCTTCTCACGGATCTCTTCATTGATGGCACGTTTCAGGTCCGTGACTTCCTTACGCATCAAGTCACGAGTCTCTTCACCTGTGTTAAACACATGCACATGCTGATATAATATGGTTTGATAAGTTTATTTTCATAGTATGTGAAATTTCCTTATTCAATAAATTATCCCAATTTCAAGGTCCTCTCTGACATTTTTAATATGTATGTGTTGGGTTTTTTTCTTCCACATATTTCTAATTTCTTCATTTTTCTTGAAAAATATATATACAAAAATTATGCACCACACACAAAAACAACTCACTTTAAAACGCACAACGTTTCGGCCACACCGGCACGACAAGGGCCGGTGTGGCCGAAACGTAGGACAAAACAATCACTTTAAAACGCACAACGTTCGGCCACACCGGCACGACAAGGGCAGTGTGGCCGAAACGTTGTGCGTTTTAAAGTGAGTTGTTTTTGTCCTATTTGTGTGTGGTGCATAATTTTTGTATATAAATTTTTGTCAGAAAAATGAAGAGTATTTCCAACACACAATGGCAAAGATTCATTGCCATATTGTGAATTCTAAAAGATTATCTAATTTCGCTCTGTCTGTTCATTAGACGATCAGGAATAATGTGACGTCTAGTCATCTTATCACTCGATCTTTCACACTCAGCGCATTCTTCTCTTTTCTAGTATTAATTTTTGTGACTGATAGTCTTTCTCTACAAAAATTTCTACAAACCTACTCAGAATCCTTTATTTATTTGGCAAGAAATAGTAAGAACTACACAGGTGAAGTACAAACACAAAGAAAGGTGTATGATGACAAGACCAACAGCTTGTGAAGAACCAACAAGCAAGGCTTTTCAGCTGTGTTTTTTCTGTTGTTGTTGTTTTTTGAATGGCAAGATAATAAGACAACTTGTGGTTTATGTACATATTCTGTTTCACACACAAAAAAGCAAATCACCTTCACGGACAGCGCGGTTGGCATCAATGAGGTCTCGACGGATGGCGTCACGCGTCTCCTCCACCAGCTTCAGTTGTGTCTTCAGTTCGATGACCTCTGCCATGGCAATCTCACGCTGCCTGGCAACCTCACGCAGCTGTTCGTTCATGTTCTTCACCTCACGCTCATGAGCCTCTCTGTGGGTTCAATGTGTTAAAAGGTCAATCATCGAAGTTTTCAAGCTATTGAACTTTTTGTTGCTTTGTTTTCTGGGTGAGGTAGGTGTGGTGGTGGTGGTACTTTTGATGTGAAAGAGCTTGTTCTTATTGCTTGTTATTGCTTTGTTTTCTGGGTGAGGCCAAGTTGGGAGGGGGAGAAGGATAGTAGTTTTAATATCAAAGAACTAGTTCATATGCCTTATTGACCGGTTACCGCTTTGTCACGTTTTACTCAAACATCGTGTAAGAAATCAAATACAGTACCTATGATTTCAGCTTTTTTCTTCTCTGAAAATGTTTACAATTCATGGTTTATATAATACAATTTCAACATCTTTTCTTCTTCAAACTTGTTTGAAATTCACTCTTTACAAAGAAGTAATTTCAGTGTTATGATAAGAACACAGAAAGGTGCATGAAAGTGTTCACAGACAGACAGACAGAGAACACAGACCATAACATCAGTACCAGTGAGAAACACAAACTGACAAATACAAGTTATTCAACTTTCATAAAACAAAAACTCCCAATACAATAGGATCAGCACGAATGAAAAAAATGTCCCTTGATCTCTGTTGTCGACATTCACCTTACGTCAAGTTCACAACCATTACTGTTGTATAGACACACACACCTTAGGTCAAAAAACACTTGTTATCTGTTCTGCCCTTTGAAGTCATACTCTTACAAAGTAAATTGTTTTTTCCTGTTGTTGTTGTTTTATCAATATATGAAATGGATATGCTATAATTTTTCACTACAGCCTGTTGCTGTTGCTGATTTAACATGAAATGAATATGCTATAATTTTTTACTACGTCCTCCATCTAGTACTATCACAGTTCATCTGTTTTCAACACAGTGGTGTGGGTTGACATGTATTTGTTATACATATGCCTGCCTTTGCCTCTCATGCTTTGTGAAAGACTCTGGGCCCTTGTGAGACGTGGCACTGAACACAAGTTATCTTCAACTTCTTTGGAAATATGAACTAACAAAAAGAATAAGCATGATGTTAGTTTTGGAGACACAAATTAACAAAAATAGCAAAAGTCATATTTCAGCCTTTCCTGAAATTTTCTCAGCAACCACTGTAACAAAATTCCATAGCAAAGAAGGGGGCTAACTTAATAACAAAATGATTAGCAGTGAAAAGGCTGATCTATTAATAAAATGCCTTAGTGGGAAGGGAGCTAACTTACGTGGCCTCTTCAAACTGCTGGCGGAAGTCCTTCAGCTCTCCCTGAAGATTGAGGATACTGCTGCGATCAGTTTCTGCCCGTGTCTGGGCCTCACGCTTCAAGCGATCATAGTTGACGTTGGCATCCGCCAGTTCCTGTTGTGCATTGGCCAGCTTCTCTATCAGAGTGCCCTTCTCTTGTTCCAGAAGGGAGATGGCCTGTGGAATGAAAAAGAATTATTATAGTTTGTTTTCTAAAGAAGACATGATCACATTCTGAACATCTCATATCCACTAACACTGTAGATGCTCATCATCATCAGGTGCCTTGCCGCATGGCGTTGGCCATTATGGACTTCCATCTGTCTTTATCTCTTGTTGCCTCAAGCATCTCTTCCACCCTCCTTGTCTTCAGCCACTCTGCAAGTCGTCTAGTATCTTATCCATGGGTTTACCCGGTGCTCTCCTTCCCTCCAGCTTTCCCGTTGTGAACATGTGTTCCAATTCCCCTTTCCTCATAATATGAGGAAGGGGAATTGGAACAGATGTTTGTTTTCTTTGCTGTCCAAGGAACTCTCAACATCCTTCTTAGAAACCACATCTCGGCTGCCTCAATCTTGTTCTGGCTTTGCTTGTTGACTGTCCACGCCTCGCAACCGTACAACAGTATTGGTTCTATATAACATTCAAGAAATCTCTTCCTGATGTTAATTTATAGGCATTTGTTGGTAAGAATGCTTTCCATCTTCTTGAATGTTGTTTTGGCTTGGCCGATTCTGCTGGCTATTTCTGATGTGCATCACTGCAGATGCTATGTAATGGAAAAGGATCACAGAATGGTCAAAACTCTGCCATCTGAAGATTAGCACAATACATTTTCTGACAAGGATCACTGTATCATTATAGTTCATCCGTTTTGGTATAGAGAAAGGGGTTGACATGCACTTGCATTATGTCTGCTTTTCACTTTCATGCTTTTGTGAAGGATTCAGGGCTCTCGTGTGAGGAGGAGCTGAACAAACAGTCGTTATTATTATTACCATCATCATCATCATCATCATCATTATCATCAAGCACATGTTTGATTACACAGCTCAAAAATACCCAAAATTCCAGAAAATCTATGTGCAAGTTACAGCCCACTAACAGGAGAAAAAATCCCTCTCTCTCTGCACTTTGGCCATTCTTCACACTTACACTGATTCTGAACTAGAACAAACTGAAGGTAACTACCTGCTGGCGATCATTTTCAGCCAGGAGCAGCGCCTCATCACGGTCTCTCTGCACTTTGGCCATTCTTCACACTTACACTGATTCTGAACTAGAACAAACTGAAGGTAACTACCTGCTGGCGATCATTTTCAGCCAGGAGCAGCGCCTCATCACGGTCTCTCTGCACTTTGGCCATTCTTCACACTTACACTGATTCTGAACTAGAACAAACTGAAGGTAACTACCTGCTGGCGATCATTTTCAGCCAGGAGCAGCGCCTCATCACGGTCTCTCTGCACTTTGGCCAGCTCTTCCTGCAGCTCCTCCAGCTGATTCTCTGCACGCTGAGTCATGTCCTCCTTCTCCATGGTGTGGTTGTGCAGCAGCTGTTCCCTGTTGGACTCAAACTCTATACGCTGTGCCTCCTGGAAAAAACATCAACAGATATAAATAAATAAACATACCTATATGTATAATACCATGTAACAGGTAGTCAGGAAAGGTAACATGTAACATTCTATGTCTCCATCCATGTAACAGGGTAGTCAGGAAAGGTAACATATGTAATATTCTCTGTCTCCATCCATGTAACAGGATAGTCAGGAAATGTAACATGTAATATTCTCTGTCTCCATCCATGTAACAGGATAGTCAGGAAATGTAACATATGTAATATTCTATGTCTCCATCCATGTAACAGGATAGTCAGGAAAGGTAACATATGTAATACTCTATGTCTCCATGTAACAGGATAGTCAGGAAATGTAACATACGCAATACTCTCAGTCTATGAAACCCTTGTGAAGATCCATGACACAAATACCTATAAAAGACCGGTGCTCAATGTTTAACGGAGATGCATGAACATTCCACAAACACTGGCTATGGGTCAAATATTTTTAACATGATCAAACAAAAACCTGAGTTATAACGATCCTTTTTATACTGACACCTGTACAAAAAACCAGACTGTCCACAGACTGAACACACATACCCTCTCCTGTGTCAGCCTCTCACAGTCCTCCTCATGCGCCTGTTTCTCCTGAGCCAAAGCCATCTGCGAGTCACGCTCCAGCTGCATGAGGCGTATGTTCAGCTGGTCTTTAAGGTGCTCAAAACGCTCCACGTCTGCCGCTTTTTCCTTCTCCAGACGACTGATCTCAGCTGTAGGTATACAAATGGTCATATTTCACTTTTTGTTAGCAACAAGCAAACAACAAAGTGAATGAGTTCTGGCAATAGTATGACCCACTAACACACAGCATTTTACTTTCACTGCTAATGGTGAGACACATATGAACCACTAAAACACATCTTTTTACTTTTACTGTTATTGATAATAGTGAGATACATATAAACCACTACCATACAACTTTATACTTTTATTGATAACACTAAGATACATATAAACCTCTACCATACAACTTTATACTATTATTGATAACAGTGAGATACATATAAACCATCTACCATACAACTTTATACTATTACTGATAACACTGAGATAATATATAAACCTCTACCATACAACTTTATACTATTATTGATAACAGTGAGATACATATAAACCTCTACCATACAACTTTATACTATTATTGATAACACTGAGATACATATAAACCACTACCATACAACTTTACACTATTATTGATAACAGTGAGATACATATAAACCATTACCATACAACTTTACACTATTATTGATAACAGTGAGATACATATAAACCACTACCATACAACTTTACACTATTATTGATAACAGTGAGATACATATAAACCACTACCATACAACTTTACACTATTATTGATAACAGTGAGATACATATAAACCACTACCATACAACTTTACACTATTATTGATAACAGTGAGATACATATAAACCACTACCATACAACTTTATACTATTATTGATAACACTGAGATACATATAAACCTCTACCATACAACTTTACACTTATATTGATAACACTCAGATATATATAAACCACTACCATACAACTTTACACTATTATTGATAACAGTGAGATATTATAAACCACTACCATACAACTTTATACTAATATTGATAACATGAGATACATATAAACCTCTACCATACAACTTTATACTATTATTGATAACAGTGAGATACATATAAACCACTACCATACAACTTTATACTATATTGATAACATGAGATACATATAAACCTCTACCATACAACTTTATACTATATTGATAACACTCAGATATATATAAACCACTACCATACAACTTTACACTATTATTGATAACAGTGAGATATATATAAACCACTACCATACAACTTTATACTAATATTGATAACACTGAGATACATATAAACCCTACCATACAACTTTATACTATTATTGATAACATGAGATATATATAACCTCTATCATACAACTTATACTATTATTGATAACACTGAGATACATATAAACCTTATCATACAACTTTACATCTTATTGTATAACATGAGATACATTTAAACCTCTATCATACAACTTTACAATATTATTGATAACACTGAGATATATATAAACCACTACCATACAACTTTATACCTATTGATAACACTGAGATATATATAAACTCTACCATACAACTTTATACTATTATTGATAACAGTGAGATACATATAAACCTCTACCATACACGGTTATACTATTATTGATAACAGTGAGATACATATAAACCTCTACCATACAACTTTATACTATTATTGATAACAGTGAGATACATATAAACCTCTACCATACAACGTTATACTATTATTGATAACAGTGAATACATATAAACCTCTACCATACAACTTTATACTATTATTGATAACAGTGAGATACATATAAACCTACTACAAAACAACTTATAATATTATTGATAAACAGTAGATACATATAAACCACTACCATACAACTTATAACATTATTGATAACACAGTAAGATACATATAAACCTCTACCATAGAACTTAACTAATATGATAACACTGAGATACATATAAACCTCTATCATACAACTTTACACTCTTATTGATAACACTGAGATAATATAAACCTCTATCATACAACTTTACACTCTTATTGATAACACTGAGATATATATAAACCTCTATCATACAACTTTACATCTTATTGATAACCTGAGATATATATAAACCTCTATCATACAACTTTATACTGTTATTGATAACTGAGATACATATAAACTCCTACCATACAACTTTATATTCTTATTGATAACAGTGTGGATATACATATATATATACATGTATATATATATAAATATAAATATATAATATAATATATATATTATATATATATATATATATATATATATATTATATATTATATATATATATATATTATATATATATAATATGAACGAGTACCACACAACAGTATACCCTCATTGCCAACAACAGCCAGACACACTGTTGTTCTCACCTTGCAGATTTTCCTTGCGGACGATGAGTTCCTGGTTCTCTCCCTCCAGCTGTGCCTTGCGGACCTCCAACTGCACGACGGCCTGTTGTGCCTCGTACAGCGTGCCCTCCAGCTGGTCTTTGTCGCTCTGCAGTGCTGCCAGCTGCTCACTCTGCTGGCGGTTCTCACGCTCTGTTGCTGTCACCTGGATAACACAGGTACATAATGATTATCCTCACATGGGTAACACAGGTATTCAATAGAGTTAATTATCCTCACCTGACAACACACGTATACAACAGAGTTAATTATCCTCACCTGGACAACACAGGTATACAACAGAGTTAATTATCCTCACTTGGATAACACACGTATACAATACTCTTGAGTTAATTATTTTCACTCAGATAACACAAGTATAATACTTGAGATAACACAAGTATACATACTTGAGTTAATCATCCTCATCTGGGTAACACAGGTATACAATACTCTGAGTTAATTATCCTCACCTGTGTAACAGGTATACAATACTCTTTGAGTTAATTATCCTCACCTGGATAACACAGGTGTACAATAGAGTTAAGTATCTTTACCTGGATAACACAGATGTACAATATAGTTAATACAGACGTACAACAGAGTTAATTATCCTTACCTGGATAACATAACTAGTGAGGTATACAATACTAAGCCAAACTAAACAGGTAAAACTTGTGTGAGTTTCAGTTTCGGTTTCTCATAATGGCATCTCTGCGCTGGGAATATATTCCCTAGGCACTGACACCACAGACGCTATGTGATGAAGAAGATCCAAACTGATCACAGCACAAAACATAAGCCAGCACACAGCCCTATGTGCTGCCAGTGACACAATTAAACCAACACTACAGCGTGTGACGGGACTTTCACAGTCAGCATAACATACTCAAATGAATGAGAGTTGTGAAAGGTGAAAGGAAACCAAAGACAGAAAACTGGAAATCCTGAACGCCAAACAAAATGCTGCCAGCTGTTTACTTGCTGTCGGTTCTCTTGTCATGACATGAGTATGTAATATTCTGTGTGACTTTAGTGAACAAAGGTACATACACAAGTTGATACAAAGGGCACAAATTCTAAGTCGATGCACAAAGAGATGTTGCAGGCAGATTCCACTTCAGGTTTTTCCAGACAGCCACACCTCACAATGAAAATATCTCACACTAACACAGCAGATGACAAGTGATGGAACAGGTTCCAACATAATTATGAATGCAACGTAAGCCTACAAATAAACCCTGCATGCTGGCTAGGTATTGATATGAGACACCAGGCTTTACATGCCAAAATAACCAAGGCTTCAGGCTTCACAAGCCAAAATAACCATGGCTTATATCACAACAATATACACACTGTCAGAGTTTTGATATGGAGACATCAGGCTTTACATGCCTTATTCAATAAAGTGACGTGAATCAAAGCAACTAGCTGACAACAAGAACAGACAATTTTATGAGTCAGTGATCTAGGACACACATGACTGGTTCAGTGAACACAGCACACACAAGCTGAACGATATGGGCACACTGACTACATCAAAGGATAGAAGAGTCATCACGAGGAAAAGGTTTTATCACTCTTTTTGTTGTAAGTGACCAGTTTTTAACCCTTTGACACCGACACCCTATCCACCAACTGCAAAAACTTAACCCTTTCACTCCTTCACCCTATCCACCAGCTCCCTGCAGGAAGCTGGTGGATAGGGTGAGGGAGTGAAAGGGTTAAGTTTCTGCTTTGCTAGCATGGTTGACAATGCTGAAAGCTGGGGGACAGAGTGCGAAAGTCAATGGGTTAAAGCCGCTCGAGCGATGCAGGAAAGTACTATCGCTTGTCACTCCCAACAGTCCACACCTGACAATCATGTTTATTGTCTTTTCATTTGCTTCATAGAGACCACTGTGCCAAGTGTTTGACGCTTGCCTTGTCTCATCTTTTTCCTGTGTTTCTTTTTCTTTCATATCTTCTTCTGTCCTTTGAATGGTTCTCCTCTTGATACTGAACACAATCTACACAAACTGGCCATTACACAACAACATCTAAACAGCACAACACAACGGTGGAAACTGCTTAAAAGAAAAAAAGAAAGGAAGTCTAGGGCGGTCCTGGGATATGCTACCATAGACA
The DNA here is from genome assembly GCA_030674185.1 of Monoplex corrugatus. NCBI lineage: Eukaryota > Metazoa > Mollusca > Gastropoda > Littorinimorpha > Ranellidae > Monoplex > Monoplex corrugatus. Next base: position 81,773,701 of record JAPXFY010000015.1, read on the forward strand.
TTTTTTACGGAGTTAAAATCTGCACTTTGGTATCAAATCAGACATTCAGAGTGCTTAAATACAGTCATGAGAGTCCACAAGCGTTCATACAAAAGTTGACAGCTTTTCTTCACCAAACGAAAGTTGACAGGTTTTCTTTTTATCCACTGGACGAGGCGGCAGGGAAGTTTTTAGTCTTCTTTTTATTATCCGTTGTTTGGTGTTTGTGGTCTGTTTGTGACCGTGCGTTCACGCTTGACAAAGGCTGGTTGGCCGAAAATTTGCGCTTGTCTTGCCTTGTTTTGTTGAATACGCGCTTACATTGGTTTTCTTGTTCTTCTGGTTCAGGTTTTCTTCACCTATCATTCTGTTTCGTCCGTTCCCATCTCCAAGGATTGTTAACGCCAATTTTGTCGAACTTGTGCTGTCCTCGCTTTATGATGTTTCATCAGGTAAAATCATTTCTGCTGACGGTATCCAACAATGCACCATGTGGCAAAGACTACCTTCCCAGAATGCTCCAAACGAGAACCGTCACAGTTAGGGGAAGAGTCTACGAAGTCTGTAGTCTGAGAACTTAACTCTACGAATCTCATTTACCTGAGGAAACAACCTCTATAATCTGAGGGATTTGATCTTTCTCTCCGGAAAAATCCCCAGACCCAAGGAGAATTCCCACCCACGACAACATAAACTGTCAAACTTTTTCTTCATAACAAGATGTCTGGTTTCATTCTGTGTAACAGTTCAAACTGATATAACGTTCTGAGATGTGGCCCTGTTGAAATCCATGTCAAGGTACATGTAAATGTGTGGTTGTGTGTACAGTGAAGGTGCTAATCCTCTGACTCCCTCATCCTAGTACGGGTGAGGATCTCAAAGGGTTAAAAGGAAGCAGGTAGATGGGGTGCGGGAATCAAAAGGTTAACGGCATGCCTGCCTTACCTGCACAACCAGTTCTCCCTTCTCCAGGTTGAGGGACTCCTTCTCCTTGAAGACACGGTCGTAGGCCTGCTGGGCCTTCTCCAGGTCACGTCGAGCTGTCAACAACTCATCTGTCAGCGCCTGCTTTTGACGTGATACCTGTAACATGGCCACATATCCTCCTGACACATGTGTTCAAATCACCTTTCAAAATCGCTGTAGCAATTCTATGAAGCAATCAGGCAGACCACTAGGTGTATAAAATTGATCATAAATCATCCAGGCACACCACCTAGGTGCATAAAATTGATCATAAAACATTCAGGCACACCATCTAGGTGCATAATCATAAAATGTCCAGGCAGACCACCTAGGTGTATAAAATTGATCATAAAATGTCAGGCAGACCACATAGGGTGTACAAAATTCATAAAACATTCAGGCAGACTAGCTAGGCTGCATAAAATTTATCATGAAACATGTCAGGCAGACCACATAGGGTGTACAAAATTCATAAAACATCCAGGCAGACTAGCTAGGCTGCATAAAATTTATCATGAAGCAATCAGGCAGACACCTAGGTTGCATAAAATTTATCATAAAACCAGGCAGACTACCTAGGATGCATAAAATTTATAAAACAACCAGGCAGACCATCTAGTTTTGCATACAATTTACATGTCCAGGTAGAAAAGCAGGCTGTAGACCAGACCACGTGACATTCCTCATGGTGTAGTGGTTACATACAAAAGAATACTGAACGAAAGGTCATGGATTCGAACTCCCATTAGTCTTATAAGAATTACTGCAGGATTTTTTTCATCCTTCACCAGCTGCTACTCAGAGACAGTGTGTTTTGGGCTCTTTGGGAAGACTGGGACCACACAATCCAGTCTCATCCACTTTATACAAATAAGACATAAGTTAAAAATAAAAAGATAAGGCAAAAGTTCTCCAAGAACTGTAAGGTTTAGGGGAGTGGGGTGGTATCTATATGTGCAGAAAGTCAATACAATGTGTACCCATACCATGGAGTGTTGTGCGGTGACCTCCTGTTTCTCACGGTTCAGGGACTGGATCTCCTCCTCCAGCTGTTGGCGAGTCAGTTCTGACAACTCCAGGGTCTGATTCAGGCCTGTAAGGTACATGGTGCCCTTATACAAACATGACATATGTTAACATCTTCATCATCATCATCATGTGCCCGGCCACATGGCATTGGCGATCATGACCCTCCATATGTATCTATCCCTTGTTGCCGCAAGCACATCTTCATGTTAACATATGTTACACAAATAAAAAGGTAAGGTGCAAGTTCTCCAAGAACTGTACGGTTTAGGGGAGTAAGGTGGTATCTATATGACAACTGACTGAAAGGTTTCTGTTTTAGTCTTCCTATTTTCTCAGATCCACATATGCATGCTGTTTTGCCCACACTATGCAGACATATCTTGTTGCACAGTCTGCATACTCTTTGAGGGCATGTGGACTAGATGTCTTGATGTTTCCATAAGCCTCCAGAAACTACCATGACTTATAAGGTCTTTAACAAGCATATTTGACATGCTGTATGTGTATACACAAGAGACAGGTTCAGGCACTGACAGTCTGTACACATGCTGACTCTGGAGATTGTAAGTATCTCCACCCTTTATCCACCAGACAGAAAATACCCACACAGCACTGAACCCACCTCATCACTGGTGTATTAGCGCATGGTAGGCACAAGTGTACACATGTGTGTATGTGTGTCTGTAAACACAGAACTGTGTCATGAAAAAAATCACACAAACATACACACACAAACACACACACATAACAGACAGATAGATAAATAGACAGATAGATAGATAGATAGATAGATAGATAGATAGATAGATAGATAGATAGATTAAAACAATCTAACTTACAGCCACACATAGGCACACACACAAACACACACACTTGTGGATACTGAGTTGATTTGAAAGTAATAAGCAATCTAACACACACACACACACACACACACACACACACACACACACACACACACACACACACACACACACATAAAAGTAAAACACACACACACATACACACACACACATACCATACACACACACACACACACATACCATATACACACATACACACACACACACACACACACACACATACCATATACACACACACACACACACACACACACACACACACACACACACACACACACACACACACACACACACACACACACACACATGTGAAGGTACTGACCATGTTTCTCGGTGTCCAGATCCATTTTCTCCTGTTCGACACGCACCAGGTCGTCACGGATACCGACCTTCTCCTGTTCCAGAGCTGCCTTCTCTCCTGACAGTGATGCCTTCTCTCCTTCAAGCTAACAGTGGTAAAATACACAACACTTGTTATGTTGTGCAAACAAAACTACATACATACATATAAATGGGTGCACACTAACACACATACACACAAACACATTTCAGTTCAGTTCATGTTGATACAGCCACCACTAAAACTATACCAGAGCTAACTCCAAGTCTAATTAAAGAGCCGACAGTTAACCCAATGAATCCTCCACCACATCCAACAGCTGCAAAAACTTAACCCTTTGACTCCCTCATCCTATCCACCAACTTCTTAAGTTTTTGCTTTGTTAGCATGGTTGACAATGCAAGATGCTGGTGGATAGGGTGTGGTAGTCAAAGGGTTAAAGACTGTAAATACTGAAAGATCTCTACTGACCATGTTTTAACCCTAACCAGCTATTTATAGTCACAACTATGACTGACTGGCTGTGTCTGAGGACATATTTTCCATTGCTGGGTCATATACAGTATTTGTAGGTGTAAAGAAAAAGCCAAAACATATAGGAGAGAACCCCCTAGTAATAGGACTCTGTAAGTGTCTGATCGAAGTGTGAGAACAGACATTTAACCCTTTAACTGCTGCAGGAAGCTGACGGATAGGGTGAGGGAGTGAAAAGGTTAATTTTTTTGCAGCTGGCAGATAGGGTGTGGGAGTGAAATATTAACATCTACCAATTTCCCAAAGTTTTATCTTATTATTATGTCATAACTGAAAGTACCATAAAAAGCAATTTTTTATCAAAACTTTTTTCTTCTTCAAAAGTTTAAGAGCTTATTGCTTCCCTTGTCATAAATACCCTTACAAAGTTCAAATGCATTTACAAAGAAATTGCAATAAATTTAAATAACTCCATTTTTGGCATGTTGATTTATAACTTTAAAATTATAAAATGAGCTAAAAACTCAAAAATGATAATGTATTTCAGCCTGGTTTATCCATAATGGGTCACATTTTTATTCCAATCTTGCAATGCTGTGGTTCTCACCACTTTCATATGACACACGACACTCATTTGCTTGCCATAATCTGACACACTTATACCAGGACAAAAGAAGGAAAAAAAAAACAATAGACACATACCATCATAATGATCTTGTTGAGTTCAATCTTGTCCTGGCCCAGTCCCTCATTGAGGGCCTGCATTTTGAGGAGTGCATCCCTCAACGTGGCTTCTTCTGTCTTCAGCTTGTTGATCTCCACCTCCAGCTCTGCCTTCGTCACCTCTGCCCGCGACAACGCCTCACCTGCACAAATGTCAGGTAACAAATAGAAATTTTCTTTGGAAGTTTTCAAAAAAAAAAGGATTTCCTTTATTCATGAATATGCCTCATGAAAGTCTAGCACCTTCAAAATCATCACTTCATCACTACAACTGAAATGGATTTATCAGATACATTTCAATGATGGATATAAATTCTGATATAATTTTACATTTTGATCAGCTGGACAACTATTTAGTTTTAGTATACAAAAATAAAAAGATGACCATGTCACATTCAAGTTTCCAATCATGACAAAGGCCAGCAGACCTGTCTCTACAAGCAACATGTCCACTTTGCACAAGGGCTAAAAAACAAATGCTAAGAAACAAGAGATCTGACTGCTGATCAACTATAATGTTCTATCTTTCCAAGAAAGATTGTCTGGCAAGATATGGCTGAGAGCACATATGCATATGCACATGTGCACACTTATACACACATCAAACTCGCACACACATGCACACATGCGCGCACACACACACACACCAAAATTAATCCCAAACATCTGAAATGTAAAAACATTCCCACAGAAATAAAATAAGTACAACACAAATCAGCTTCTAAGAAAGTATAATGAAATGGGTAAGAAAAAAATCTGACCTTGTCTCGCATAACCAACACCTATCTATCCACACCAGAAAGAACAGGGCCCTGAACAGGACCAAAGACAATGAAAGCAGAAAGAAGCAAAGTACAAGAGTTCAAGAGGGATTACAAGTTTTGAGTTTGAGTCTGCTCAAGAGGCATTCATCATGCTCAGATTATTCCATATGTGCTCCATCCAAATCTACCAGCAATTATCTGGAAGATCCCAACAGCCTGCAAAAAAAACCATGTGCACCGGTAAGTCTTTAAATGGGATCAGGGAGGGGAGGGGATAAGGGGCATGGGACCTATGAAACATTGGGCTGACACCACCAGAATGATGGAAACATTACAATGGGCAGCAAACAGGCCAATTCTTAATGTTGCAGACAAGGACTGAACTCAAGATATTACAGCTTGAGCGTACGGTTCTATCAAGTGAACCAACCAGCCCACATAAAGGAGAACTGACTACTAACCCACTTCAATCTTCTGTCCCTCCAATACTTCTTTATCCAGCAGAGCACGGTTCAGAGCTTCCTTAGTGGTGACCAGGTCCTCCCGCAGGCCAGACATCTTGCCCTCCAGCTGCTCTATCATCTTCTGGCTGAAACCCCAGGTACACAAATACACATCTTTACTTATAACAATAAAATGAATGAACATTTCATTTACAATGTCTACAACAAAATGAATGAACATCTCACTTGCAATGTCTACATATGAACACAAATATATATCTTTAGTTATAACAACATAATGAATAAAACATGTCTAAAGTGTGTTGTTGATCAGTTTTGCCATCCATGGTAGGCTGAGTGGTTACCAAACTCCCTGGACTTTCAAGTGAGATGAACTCTACAATCCTTCAAGTGAGATCAACTCCACGAACTGGCATCTCACCCAGCAACAATAAAACTACATCAGCTAAAGGAAACTCTCTTTCAAAATCTATGCACAATGACTTGGGGCTGATAATTATCACATTGGTGTCACCTATAGTCACATACTAAAATAAAACAACAAAACAAAGTGAAACCACCACCAATACCAGCAATAACAACCAACCAACCAACCAAGACTAAACACACGACAAAAATCCAATCCAGGTATGGAATATCATCATTGTTGACTCACCATCTCTCATTCTCCTTGACCTGTCTCAGCTTGTCCTTGTTGACGTCCTCCTTTTCGTCCTCCAAGGAGTCACGCTGACGCTGCAGCTCACTGTTGGCCGACTGAAGCTTCTCGTTCTCCTTGTGCAAGCCTTCGATCTGTCCGTTCAGCTCCTGCCTTACGCGCTCCAACTGGGATTTCTCTGTTCCTGTCACGTTCAGGGCGTTTTTGATGCGGTCTCTGTCCCTTGACGAGTCGTCCTTCTCTCGACGCCTGAATACACAAATCATTATGATCAGTGTCAATAACATCATACCACAGTTCTTGATTTATTATCCGTACAATGCTTAAAATCAACATCATAATCAAGTCTAGCATGATTATATCATCAAATTCAGTGTTCTTGAAATGGCCTCTGTCCTCTGAGATATCATCTTTTTAATGATGCCTGAAATTACTACCAGCATCATCATCACCCATTCCTGTCTGCATCACCATCATCACAGACATCATCATCATTATTACATTAGTACTAGGACTTTCACTGTTCTTTATCAGCTGGTGCTACTATTATTCAACAGATCTATAAATGCAAAAATAGGATTTTTTTTCTCAAATAGCTGTATTTTTATCCAATTACACATGTTTGGTCGTACATAGTTACCATGTCATATTATGATGCAATAGGTTGTCCTGTCGTGGCTGATTTTAGCAACTAATGTTAATAACAGTAATACAAATCAAAAGTACTGCCCTCCTATGCAAATTCATTTCTCCATGAAATCTGATTAACTCTTTCACTCCCTGGTAGAGGGAATGAAAGGTTGGGGAAAAAGGAAAGATGGAGGATTCTGTTACAATGAAACACTTACGCAACTTCTACGTCCTCCTTCAGGTTCATGATGACATGCTCCAGACGTCGCTTCTCATTCTCAGTATCGTCCAGGTTTTTACGCAGGTTGGACCCTTGGTCACGTGACGCCCTCAACTTGGCTCTCAAGTCAGACACCTGGCGATAAACATGGTTATATCTTTATAATCAGTGTTGTTCACTGCAATATGTGGGAATGTGACAATTACACTGACTTATCTTAAGACATAAAAATCTCAAAGCACAGCAAGTTCAAAGTGATGTAAGCCTGTACTATGTAAGGAAATGATTGTAGTTCTGGTTTATTTAATCCTTTGCTTCCCTAAGCCTGTCCACCGGCTTCATTTAAAACAAAAGGGTTTAAACATATATAATATTCTGGACATTAAAGTGTTCTTTTTTTCTGTTTCTCAGTTTCTCAACAAACGTACATGTATGCACATCATCGTCCTCATAAACCATTCACCGTCAGGTTACCAGTACACACACACACACACGCACACACACACATACACACACACACACACACACACATACACACACACACACACACACACAACACTATTACAATCACACTTTTCCTAGAGCCAAGGACCAAAGATCTGATATCTTGAGTTCAGTCCCATACCTCAACACTAAAAAACTGATCTGTTCAATGCCTATTTTAATGTTTCCATCATTCTGGTCATGTGAGCTTAGTGTTTTTTACGTCCTTATTACCCCTCTCCATTTCAAGACCTTCTCAATACAGGGTTTTGTGCAAGCTCAGGGAGTCTGCTAGATAATTTGCTGGCATACTGGTGGAATGCATATGGAATTTTCAAAATGCAACAAGGCCCACTTGAAGAAACTTCAAATTTTGTAACATACTATGTCCACAAACCCTCACCTGCATTTGACGTTTTCCCAGTGCAGCCTGGACAGCAGAAAAGGTAGCATCAGCAAATGCTGGTGACCCTGACCTTGCTCTGGGTGAAGGTGAGCGGTTGCGCATGAAAGGTGACCTGTTGCGACCAGTGGGGGAGATGGAGCGTGGGCGGTAGGGAGACACGGAGCGAACACCCGAAACCGACTCTTCACCACCCTCCTCGTCCAGACGAGTTTGGTCAGCGTCGTTGATAACAGCTTCGGCAATGTTGCGAAGAGCAAGGTGGATGGCCTCGGTCTCCTCACGAGCTTCACGTGCTGTGTCAGTCTCCGTGACCTCGTAAGCCCCGACGCGTGTCTCGACGTTGGACAGGTTCTTCTGCAGGGTGGAGATGCTCTTGTCCCTCTCCTCCAGCTGGATCTTCAGCTTCTCGTTCAGCATGGTCAGCTCACTCACTCTGTGGTCACGACAGCAAGGACGGAACATCAGTATTTGCTGTCACATTGTCAGCTCATTTAGCCTGTGTAGACTCAGTGGGTAAGATATCCAACTTATAATCCGAATGTCTAGGTTCAATCCTGCTTATGCATTGCATAGACTCTAATGGGTATGATGTCAGATTTCCAACAAAAGGGCCTGGGTTCAATCCTACCCAGGTCCTCCTGATTGATGGGTAAAGGGTGGAGATTTTTCCAATCACCCAGGTCAACATGCATGCAGGTCCTGCTAGTGCCTGTACCCCTGTGTGTGTATATACACACAGAACATCAAGTATATATGTTAAATATCCTGTAAGTCATGTCAATATCTGGTGACTTATGGAAACATAAAAACATCCAGTATCCACGCCCACCAAAGATGGAGTACGCACTGTGCAGTTACATCCCATCCACACAGTAAACATGCATACAAGCATCTGAGAAAAATCGGAACGCTAACAAAAAAGAAAACAAAAACAATTAGACTGTGCAGACACAAGCAAACAACAGAACGTAACAAATGACAGAACATAAGTATCACATTTCAGTACTGTCAGCTCTATTAGGACACTGAAAATAAAACTGTACTTGGTTTTCCACAGTGCACGATAAGAACTACATTAAATATGCTTTTTTATGAATTTGTCCATATCCAAAGATGTTCAAAACAGCACATACAGGTATGGCCAGCAAGAATTACTCAGTCCCATAATGTATTCTTTTATAAGATAGTCATACTGGTTATTTGTATCTTTACCTCTCTACTCTACTCAAGTGAAGCCTGGACCACATACGCCAGCCAAGAAAAGAGGCTCAACATTTTCTATCTCCGCTGCTTGCGACGTATCCTCGGCATTCAATGGCAAGACAAGGTGACCAACACAGAGGTCCTCCGTCGTGCGGGCCTACAGACCATCTTTGCCTTTCTAAGCCAACGCCGACTACGCTGGCTTGGCCATGTGCGTCGGAATGGAGGATGGACGCATACCTAAAGACGTTCTCTACGGCGAACTGGCAAACTGGAAGCGAACTCCAGGATGCCCACAGCTACGCTTTGTAGACGCATGCAAAAGGGACCTTAGAAGCTCAGGGATTGACCCAGGCTCTTGGGACTGGGAGACTCTGGCGGAAGACAGGGCAGCATGGCGGACAGCCGTTCAGCAAGGCATTGTGAATGCGGAGAGGAGGAGAGCAGAAAGCGCAGATGAGAAAAGGGCTCTTCGCAAGCAACGTTCCAGAAACCAGACAATAGCAACTCAATTTGTATGTGGCAGATGTGACAGAGATTGCCACTCAAGAATCGGCCTGCACAGCCACAGCAGAAAGTGCACGTCATGACCACAACGCCTCCTGGTGCAGACTATCATCTCCTGAGATGTAAAGAGGCTGACGACGACAATCTCTCTACTCTCAATGCACTAAACCCAACTCAAACGTATGGAAAATCTCTATATCCCTTGTCAAAGTCACTGGCTTTGAAATAATGGAAAATGTGAAGACTAGTTCTATATTCCTTTTCATAGTCACTTGTTTTGAAATATAAAGAAAATATCAAGATTATCTCTACATTCCTTGTCAAAGGTACTTGCTTTGAAACGTGGTTAAGTTACAACAAGTACACTTTCATTCATGTCAACCCCTCAGCAAAGCAATAATGAAATGGCAATCACTCTAAAACTATTAGTGTGCAATGTACACACACATGCATGTGCCAGTACTGTGTAGAAGTTCCCTCTTATTTTTCGCCTTTTAACTCCTTCACCCCATCCACTAGCTGCAAAAACTTAACCCTTTCACTCCTTCTTTGCTATCACAACTGATATGGCAGGAAGCTGGTAGATGGGATAAGAAAAAGAGAAGGTTAAATTTTTTAATTCAATTCTGACATTGCTAATGATGGTAATGCTTCTGGATAGTTGTTTGCTTGGCTGGTTGCTGTTGTTGCCTATGTGATATGGTTGTGATGGTGCACACTCTGTAGGCTACACAAAGAAACAACCAAACTTTATTTCATTAACCATGTCTTTGCAATCATAACAAGAAATTATCAGACTGGAAAACAATTTAAACCAATTTGCAAGCTCATAAATATCAGAATGGCAACAACATAGATCAACAAAACCAAAGTTTATAAATACAATAATATATTTCAGAAGTAAATCAGTTTCAAAACCAGAAAAGAAAATGCATTTTAAAAAAAGCAAATAACGTAAGTAAATACAAAAACAAATAAAATACTAATAACAAAAGCATGATGGGTTGATTATTGTGGGGGCAGAGTCAAAAGGGAAACAAACAATATTATTACCGAGAGATGTAACAGGAATGGTGTGTATGGGAATAGCAGATGGGAGGAAGACCAAAGTAAAATATGTGCAAAATAAAAATGATTAGGTAGAACAGGTAAAAGCCACACCAAGTGATAAGTGCAGGACTAAAAAATCCAATAACACATCAGGCTTTACCTGATCTAACTGCTACAGGTAAAAAATGACGACAGATATCTATCAGAATGTAACACATTACACAACAGAACCAGTTTTATTCTCTGACAGCTAACACAAACTTTACATGACTCATGACCAGATGCAGATCTGTTATTCATTGTTATTCAGAATGTAACAGTGCAAAACAAATTGTGCAGGTGAAATACAGATCCACAGATAAACTTGAGACTGAAAACAAATGTAAACCTCCAGGAGACAAGGTAAACCTCCGTGCAAAAAGCGTGGGAAAATGCAGAAACTGACTACACTAAGAGATAATGACAGGAAAAGATAAAACGTTAGAAGGCTGCATCTGGATAACCACACAGAACAAGACGTTTCTGTTATCAAAATATCACGTCTCTGTCCTGTCCTGTTGACCACATTTAGTATTTTAAGGGTTAAAAAAATAATTGTACATCTCTCTGACCCCATCTTTTTTTAGCTGGACTCTACCAACAAAAACCCTTTGCCAAGCTGATGTGTCCATGTTCATTGTGCAATATACACTCTACCAAGCAAAAACCCTTTGCCATGCTGATGTGTCCATGTTCATTGTGCAATATACACTCTACCAAGCAAAAACCCTTTGCCATGCTGATGTGTCCATGTTCATTGTGCAATATACACTCTACCAAGCAAAAACCCTTTGCCAAGCTGATGTGTCCATGTTCATTGTGCAATATACACTCTACCAAGCAAAAACCCTTTGCCATGCTGATGTGTCCATGTTCATTGTGCAATATACACTCTACCAAGCAAAAACCCTTTGCCAAGCTGATGTGTCCATGTTCATTGTGCAATATACACTCTACCAAGCAAAAACCCTTTGCCATGCTGATGTGTCCATGTTCATTGTGCAATATACACTCTACCAACAAAACCCCTTTGTCATGCTGATGTGTCCATGTTCATTGTGCAATATACACTCTACCAAGCAAAAACCCTTTGCCATGCTGATGTGTCCATCTTGCAAATGTAAACCTCCAAGCAAAAACCCCTAGTTCCCGAATGCATGAACTGTCCAAGTCATGTGCAAAAAGATAACTGCTGCACAAACAAAAACCGTATCGTATCTATATGTCCATGTTCCGTTGTGCAATTTAACTCATACAACAAAAGAATTTGTCACACTGATCTGACCCATTTTTTTATGCAATATAGACTCTACCAACAAAAACCCTTTGCCAACTGATTTAGCTTGGCTTACACTCTACCAACAAAAACCCTTTGCCAAGCTGATGTGTCCATGTTCATTGTGCAGTATACATCTACCAAGCAAAACCCTTTGCCAGCTGATGTGTCCATGTTATTGTGCAATATACACTACTACCAAGCAAAACCCTTTGCCATGCTGATGTGTCCATGTTCATTGTGCAATTTACATACTACAAAGCAAAAACCCTTTGCCATGCTGATGTGCCCATGTTTATTGTGCATTTACATACTACCAAGCAAAAACCCTTTGCCAATGCTGATGTGTCCAATGTTTATTGTGCAGTTTACATACTACCAAGCAAAAACCCTTTGCCAAGCTGATGTGCCATGTTATGAGTGCAGTTTACATACTACCAAGCAAAAATCCCTTTGCCAAGCTGATGTGTCCATGTTATGAGTGCAGTTTACATACTACCAAGCAAAAACCCTTTGCCAAGCTGATGTGCCCATGTTTATGAGTGCAATTTACATACTACCAAGCAAAAACCCTTTGCCAACTGATGTGTCCATGTTATGAGTGCATTTACATACTACCAAGCAAAAACCCTTTGCCAAGCTGATGTGTCCATGTTACAAGTGCACAGCAAACCAAGCAGGGAAAAGTTGCACAAAGAATGGAAACAAATGTCACAAATCATAAATCACTCTTTGCAGACAGGTGAACCATCGGAAGTCATACCAGAAACACATTGCTGTAACTTTCTCAAACACAGAATATGGTTAACAATGAGATGGCATATGGTTTCTCTTTTTTTTTTCATAATGATTCAACATGAAAAAGTCAACAATTTATAAGGGCATTAACACTTGTATTGTTGGTACGATAAAGTCATAAACTATTATCAAAAGTAATCACCTGTAAAGTAAAATTTTATAAATATCTGACTCGCATTAATCTTAATCGCAGTCTGGTAAACAGCTTGGACATCCTGAATATCAAATGATAATTATTATTTCACACTATCAAAATGTCTGCCCAGTCTTATTCAGGGCTTAAAACAGGAGGAGGAAAAAAACACTGAAACTAGGTGTTTTCGGGCAAATCAGGACCATAATTTGCGCCGTTGCTATGAACGCTTCCAAGCCGATCAACAGGTGCCTTTCTCATTTAGTTCTTGTTTTTTGTTTTTTTGTAAATACTTTCTATTGAGCACATGTGTATATCTACAAATAATTGACTATGACAGTGACACTGATACACACAGCACAAACAGCACCTCCCCAAACACTATGATGATAAATCAACAGGACTTTTTTTGTCACAAAAGCACAGTTGCTGGGAAACACAAACAGCATTTTCAGATACTGACTTAAATAGGGATAGCAGTATGATAACATCAACACACATATACACTTACACAGGGAAAACACCCCAGGTCAACAATACACCAACAAACATACACAGCACACCCATTTTATTTTCTTCGTCTGTACTGACAGGGTTAGCACACAAGACAGACTAAGCAGGATGGCAAGCGTAAGGAGATAGGCACAGGGGCAAAAGGACATGTTGAGAGATTCAATCAATTCTCCACGTAATACAACAGAAATGGAAGCTCTGGTCAGGGGAACAACCAGCTTAAAAGAGATAGTTATGCTGAAAACAGCCGACACAATAAGGGCTGGCCACTTGTCACATTTTATGTGATATGGCAGGCAGATTTTGTGACAAATTTAATTTAAACACCTTTCTCTCGCTTCCACCACCTCCTTTCCACCATTACCACATATCGGCAAGTGACTATGAATGTAGCAAGTTATCTAGGATCAACAAAACATAAATTGTTTGTACCCTGCCCTGTACAACTCCTTGCTTGGCTAGTTTTACATAAACAAACAAATACAACTATGCCCCATTCACACAACTGGTGGGACAAAGACAGTTAACACCGTTTTCATTTTCTGCACAGGAAACAGCAGTTACAATAAAGCTCACAGTATATCTGAACAAGCTGGACAGCACTCACACCAACAACCAAACAAGCTGGACAACACTCACACCAACACCTAAATAAGCTGTACAACACTCACACCAACAGCCATGATACTGGTTTGTCTGCCTCAATTACCATGTTCACAGCAACACCTACAGAATGATTTTTATGGAAGGGGCAGGAAAAAAACACAGACAGGGGATGCTAGCTTTTTTTTTTTTTTAAACAACAAGTTTCAATATGTCACACAATTATGACCTGATACAACAGAGGGAACTAATGTTGCATAGTTCAGCACTTTGACAAAAATAATGATGATGAAAGTCTCTACAGGTGAGACAATGATGACAACAGTCTGTACAGGTGAGACAATGAAGATGAAAGTATCTACAGGTGAGATGAAGACGACAGTCTGTACAGGTGAGACAATGATAACAGTCTCTTCAGGTGAGATGATGATGTTTCTATAGGTTTGACAAAGAAACAACAGGTGAGACAATGATGACAACTGTTTCTACAGGTATGACTTCCAAGTGTTTACCTGCTGCCCCACTCCGAACTCAGAGCATCATACCTCGCCTGCAGCTCTGTCAGATCTCGTGAGCGACTCTGCAACTGGCTTTCCATTGACAGTCGCTCACTGCGCTCACGATCCAGAGACACCTGCACACACAGTGAGTGTGCGTTGATCAAAGACAGGTAAACATTAACACACACTCCTTCCCAAATACACCATCAAACTGACATTTTCTTGACCATACAAGATAGACATGTCGAATAGTTTTGATATGTATGCTCTTTTCAACAGATACATATATATATCAATCAAGTAAAGGTAAATATGATGCTGATGTGGGTTATCTTATCAGAATGTGTTCTGTGATTTAGCGCATCACATATGTCTTCATACTTTCTGTATATGTTATATTTTTGATTTTTACTTGTCACATAAATACTGATCAATTTTGAAACAGCTTATGGATTACTAGTTTTTGTCCAACTGTTTGCCTGGATGCTTACATTTTATTCGTGATATCTAAACATTAGATTACATTCTTTAGATTTTTTATTATCATCAAGAAATATAGAATGATACATTTTTGTTGCACACTTCTCTGATCAGTAAAACCTGCATCAAAAAAAAAAAAAAAAAAAAAGAAAAAACTTCCAGCAGTACCTGTCCCTGCGTGTCGACAGACCGCATGTTGGCACCCAGGTTGAGGCAAGCGGAGTGCATGCTGCGAGAGGCCTTGGTGACGTCGGCACGAACATGGGACAGGTCGCGCTCTGTAGCCGTCTTCATCTCAGAGAACTGACGACGGAAGGCCACCACAGCACGCCACAGAGTGAGAAGACGACCATGCTCAGCGCTGAAGTATTCGTTGAAGGTCTGGTGAAATACAAGGGTAAATGAGTATGTGGTTACCTATTATTGTTGTTTAACCCTTTGACTCCCGCACCCAGGAAGCTGGTGGATAGGGTGAGGGAATCAGTGGGTTAAGATTTTGCCTTGCTGGCGTGGTTGGCAGTGCAGGATGCTGGTGGACAGGGTGCGGAAGTCAAAGGGTTAAAGCTCAGCCGATCGCATAAAGCCATAGCAAGGCTGTAACCGTTTCAAAACATACACAATATTTCAACAGTGTTATTGTTATTTCTGCCCAAAGCCGAGCCGACTGTATAGAGCCACAACAGAGTTATAAACATTTCAAAACATACACAATACTTCAACAGGAAAAAAAAGGAAAAGAAAATCAAGTACACATATCAATGAATTTGTGCACATAATCTAAGGAGATGCCCCTGGCATTAACCACTCAGTCCAATTTATCGCACAACGGATTAAAAGGAAACTGAATATAAATTTAAACATAATTAAGGACACTAAAACATATACAAAAAAATGGGCCTAAATTACTTAAAATTGCTTCTGCATATCTCATTTCCCTAAAGCCAAAAATGCACTTAATACATATACCCAATTATATATCCAAAGAGAAAGTATGTAAGACTTTATTGAAGACATACAGGTAAATGGACCAGCAAGGCAGAAATCGATAAGAAGAAATGACAGAAGGCAAAGGAACAAAGCAGAAGAGTGACAGAAAAAAGGAAATTTCTAGCACAGAATTTCTAGAAAGTGGGGATACTATTTATACTGAAAGAGCCCTAAGTAATCTTGTAAGTGTATATGGTCTTGTTTTTACGAATGTTTGTTGAAACAAAGAATCAAGGAAAAAAGTAATGTTTGTTGAGCAGAATGTGACATGTTCATGTTCTGATCATTTTTTACTTTTTTTGCACCAAACATGTAAATATCAGAGAAAAATGCTTGAAATTCTTTCTGACTCTCTGTATGTGCATGTGCAACATCAAAAATCTTATCAGCCATATCAGTGTTTGGTGGCTAATGAAAAACATGAAAACAAATTCATCTGAAGATTTTTGGTGACTTATGGAAACATGAAATATTAAGTATTCATTGCACATGTCCACTGAAGACAGATTGTGCAGATTGTGAGGCAGCATAGCATGCATAACACACAAGAAAGCAGTGTTTTAACAAGTATTCTTAAAAAGCAAAGTCCCCGTCCTCCCCTTACTGCCCCCCCACCCCCACCCTCGCCTCACCTTTTCTTCCTCCCTCCACTCAGCCTCCTTGGCCTCCAGCTCTTCCCGTGCACGCTGCCAGTCCTGGGTCAGCTTGTGGATGTCAGAGGTCAGCTGCTGGTTGACCTCATTGGCGTGATCCAGCTGTTCACGCAGCATGCCGTTCACATGGGCCAGGCTGGCACTCCTGTTGGGGGAGACAATGTGATCAGCCAGAGGGTATAAGAGAGGGTTACAGACAGAAGAGGGGACAGAGAGAGAGAGAGATACTGTTTATGTGTGCAACTGTTTGTGTGTGTATATTGGGAGGGGGGGGGGGGGGTTCTATTCTAAAAATCTCAAGATGTTCAGAACTCTAAAGCAGAGCTTAACACTAACACACAAGCTTTAGATTATAAGTATAAGTACA
>JAPXFY010000015.1:81800808-81825808 GCA_030674185.1 Monoplex corrugatus
TATTTCATGACACGGGATGGCTCATTTCATTCTTTCTTCAACCCTGAATATGGACTATTATTCACTTTTGTAGGAGATTTGTGTCATGCCACAGTTGCTGCTTAGAACCCACAACACAGGCAGGATTCACTCATGTGGATACATATAACATGGTGTATGTCAACTATCTATGTGCCTGCTGTTATGTGGCAGCACTACCGCATTACATGATTTCTTGTTGTCTATGCAAGCAATCGTATGTTTTGATGTTCACTCAGAAATACAGCTTTTGAATATGTCATTCAGTACCTAGTATTTTTAGTATCTGTTTGTTGATTGGGTTGGGTTTTTTTGTTTGTTTGTTTTTGTTACAACAAATGTATTGAGATATTCAGGCTACACTCCCAGGTGAGATCACATCTCCAGGATGCAACATTACCCTTTTCCTTTTTCTGTCTGTTTATACTTGTTCCTCCAGTGTCAGGGTAATCTGAGATTGCTCAGGGTAAATCAAGATCCATATTTACCCTACAGTTCTATCATATTTACCCTACAGTTCTATCATATTTACCCTATAGTTCTATCATATTTACCCTACAGTTCTATCATATTTACCCTACAGTTCTATCATATTTACCCTACAGTTCTATCATATTTACCCTACAGTTCTATCATATTTACCCTACAGTTCTATCATATTTACCCTACAGTTCTATCATATTTACCCTACAGTTCTATCATATTTACCCTACAGTTCTATCATATTTACCCTACAGTTCTATCATATTTACCCTACAGTTCTATCATATTTACCCTACAGTTCTATCATATTTACCCTACAGTTCTATCATATTTACCCTACAGTTCTATCATATTTACCCTACAGTTCTATCATATTTACCCTACAGTTCAATCAGATGAAAGAAGGATCCAGGTTTCTCCTAAAAGAACCCTGGATGTTGATTTACACTGGGATAATCCAGGATTGCCCGGAATCCGAGTTTGCCCTGTGACATTATCCTACAAAAGTGGACTTTTCTTCAAAATCTTACCAGGGATAACTCCTTTGCTGCTGCAGGTTCTCTTACATGTGCTGAACCATGTTAAAGGAGTCATACAATAAAGCTTTTGTAATTTCCATTGCTATACAGAGAGTTGTCCTGATACAAGCGCTTACCTTGGCCTGCAGTTTCTGCACGAGCTGTGCCTGTCTCTGCTGGCCATCCTGGTACGCCTGCAGCTTGCGCTTGTAGTTGGAGTGCTCCTCCTCCAGCTTGCGCCGCAGTTCCAAGTTCTGCTGCACCAGGGACTTGGAGGTCGAATCCTCTCCAAGTCCACTGCCTCCTTTCAGGCTCTGCTCCAGCTACAAGAACAGACAGAGACACAACACACTTTACAGCTGGTGTTTTTATTTGTTAATATGCAACAGTAACTGACAAGAGACACAACATGCTTTACAACCTGGTGTTGTTGTTTTGTTAATATGCAAAAGTAACAGACACAGACACAACACATTTTACAGCCTGGTGTTGTTATTTGTTAATATGCAACAGTAAACAGACAGAGAGACAACACCCAACACACCTTACATCCCAGTGTTTTTATTTGTCATTATTTAACAGTAACTGACAAAGTTACCACTGTTACTACTACGACTGTCAGACAGCATGTCTCAAGAGATAGAATCCTGTCTGCTGCAGCATCTCATCAGTCCCCATTAATAACAACACAAATATTACAGAACTGATAACAGAGGACGGGCAGGGGAAGATAAATGGTATTGGTAGCAGCAGCAGCAGCAGCAGCAGTAGAAGTAATAGTAGTAGCAGCAGCAGCACCAGTAACAGTAGTAGTAATAGCAGAAGCAGCAGTCACATTAGTAGAGCAGTAATAGTAGTAGCAGCAGTAACAGTAGTAGTGATAGTAGTAGCAGCAGTAACAGTAGTAGAGCAGTAATAGTGGTAGCAGCAGTAACAGTAGTAGTAATAGTAGTAGCAGTAACAGTAGTAGAGTAGTAATAGTAGTAGCAGTAGCAGAAGTAACAGTAGTAGAGCAGTAATAGTAGTAGCAGAAGTAACAGTAGTAGAGCAGTAATAGTGGTAGCAGCAGTCACAGTAGTAGAACAGTAATAGCAGTAGCAGCTAGCAGTAACAGTAATAGTGGTAGCAGTAGTAGCAGTAATAGTAGTAGAGCAGTAATAGTGGTAGCAGTAGTAGCAGTAACAGTAGTAGAGCAGTAATAGCAGTAGCAGCAGTAACAGCAGTAGCAGCAGTAACAGTAATAGTGGTAGCAGTAGTAGCAATAACAGTAGTAGAGCAGTAATAGTGGTAGCAGTAACAGTAGTAGAGCAGTAATAGTGGTAGCAGTAACAGTAGTAGAGTAGTAATAGTGGTAGCAGTAGTAGCAGTAACAGTAGTAGAGCAGTAATAGTGGTAGCAGTAGTAGCAGTAAATAACAGTAGTAGAGTAGTAAGTGGTAGCAGTAAGTTAGCAGTAACAGTAGTAGAGCAGTTAATAGAGCAGTAGTAGCTAGTTAACAGTAGTAGAGCAGTAATAGTGGTAGCAGTAGCAGCAGTAACAGTAGTACAGTAGTAATAGTGGTAGCAGTAACAGTAGTAGAGCAGTAATAGTGGTAGCAAAGAAGTATACAGTTAGTAGAGCAGTAATAGTGGTAGCAGTAACAGTAGTAGAGTAGTAATAGTGGTAGCAGTAACAGTAGTAGAGCAGTAATAGTGGTAGCAGAGTAACAGTAGTAGAGCAATAATAGTGGTAGCAGTAACAGTAGTAGAGCAGTAATAGTGGTAGCAGTAGCAGCAGTAACAGTAGTAGTAGAGTAGTAATAGTGGTAGCAGTAGCAGCTATAGTAACAGTAGTACAGCAGTAATAGTGGTAGCAGTAGTAGCAGTAACAGTAGTAGAGCAGTAATAGTGGTAGCAGTAGCAGCAGTAACAGTAGTAGAGCAGTAATAGTGGTAGCAGTAGCAGCAGTAACAGTAGTAGAGAAGTAATAGCAGTAGCAGTAACAGTAGTAGAGCAGTAATAGTGGTAGCAGTAACAGTAGTAGAGCAGTAATAGTGGTAGCAGTAGCAGCAGTAACAGTAGTAGAGCAGTAATAGCAGTAGCAGTAACAGTAGTAGAGCAGTAATAGTGGTAGCAGTAACAGTAGTGGAGCAGTAATAGTGGTAGCAGTAGCAGCAGTAACAATAGTAGAGTAGTAATAGTGGTAGCAGTAGCAGCAGTAACAGTAGTAGAGCAGTAATAGTGGTAGCAGTAGCAGCAGTAACAGTAGTAGAGCAGTAATAGTAGCAGTAGCAGCAGTAACAGTAGTAGAGCAGTAATAGTAGCAGTAGCAGCAGTAACAGTAGTAGAGTAGTAATAGTTTTAGCAGTAGCAGTAGCAGCAGTAACAGTAGTAGAGCAGTAATAGTAGCAGTAATAGTGGTAGCAGTAGCAGCAGTAACAGTAGTAGAGCAGTAATAGTGGTAGCAGTAGCAGCAGTAACAGTAGTAGAGTAGTAATAGTGGTAGCAAGTAACAGTAGTAGAGCAGTAATAATGGTAGCAGAAACAGTAGAGCAGTAATAGTGGTAGCAGTAACAGTAGTAGAGCAGTAATAGTGGTAGCAGTAACAGTAGTAGAGCAGTAATAGTGGTAGCAGTAACAGTAGTAGAGCAGTAATAGTGGTAGCAGTAACAGTAGTAGAGCAGTAATAGTGGTAGCAGTAACAGTAGTAGAGCAGTAATAGTGGTAGCAGTAACAGTAGTAGAGCAGTAATAGTGGTAGCAGTAGGAGCAGTAACAGTAGTACTAGTAGAGCAGTAATAGTGGTAGCAGTAACAGTAGTAGAGCAGTAATAGTAATAGCAGTAACAGTAGTAGAGTAGTAATAGTAGCAGCAGTAACAGTAGTAGAGCAGTAATAGTGATAGCAGCAGCAACAACAGCAATAGTAGTAGCAATGGCAGCAGCAGTAATAGTAATGGCAGCAGTAAATAGCAGTGGTGGTAGAAATAGTAATAATAGTAGTAGTAGCTGCAGTAGCAGCAGCAGCAGTTAGTAGCCACAGCAGCAGCAGCAGCAGTAGTAGTAGTAGTAGCAGCAGCAACAGCAGTAGTAGCAGCAGCTGTGGGTGGTGGTGGTAGTAGTAGTAGTAGCAGTGGCGGTAGTAGTGGCAGTAGTAGTAGTGGCGGCAGCTGTAGTAGTAGTGAAAGTAGTGGTAGTAATAGCAGCAGTACTAATTATACAACAGTCAGATACTTGCTTCTTTAACAATACGCGAGACAAATCCTGATTGCCTTGGCAAGGGATGTTTCTCGAAAGTGTCCTCATCATGAGGGTCCAGCATTTCAGGGGGATGGTCCCTGTACTCAACAGGATATTCATCAAAACTGTCCTCAAACTCCGCCATGCTCAACTGTTCCCTGAACAATTTATCCCAACCAAACCAAACAGGCGTCTTCAACAAAAAGTGAACCAATCCAGGAGACAATTCTGGCCAACTCTTCACAAGTCAGTTGTAACTAAATAACTACAGCAATACAGAAATGTCGAAAATGTTGCTGTAACCATTGCAATCATGTGAACTTGAATCTGACCACAGACTTGAAATGACGTAGTATACAATTTCACATTCCGATACTTTAAAAAGTTAACATATTTCACATGAAAACGCAAGATCAAAATTCAGTAAAACTTCATTCCACATGAAGTCTGCAACAAAGTCTAAGTTATGTCCTCATGCATGAACACTGGCGTCAAATGACTGAAGAATGCTCCAGCGAACTTAACTGCGGCACTGCACAATTCTATGGACTTGTAAATTACATGTCTCCCTGTGGAAGAATAAAACTCGAACAACAATCCTAAAATGTCCCGAACACAAAAGCTGTAGACAGGCGGACACAACGGCCTTTTTCTCTAGGACTAGTGCCAGCCAATCATTGTCCATTCCACCGCTCATTGTACTCAGAGCCACGGATATCAAAGTGGAGGGGTGAGGTGGGGTGAGGGGTAAGTGAGAAGGAGGGGGAAGTCACGGCAATACAAGCCCCCCTCTGAGGTACTACAGCGACTCGGTCACGCTCTGTACACCTATCTGGATTACCTACTCTTGGACAGGTCTATTTGGCCATAAAAGACCACACTCCCCCCCTCCCCCCCCCCCCCCCGCTACACCTCATCCCTCTCCCCAAACATATCCTCCTTCCTTCCCAATTCCCTAATCGTTACATGATTGATATCTATTGCTAGCCGTGGATAAAGTGTGGCATTACCTGGGATCGAAACAGTTATAATGATGTGTGTTTTTATATCGTCTATCCTATTAGTCACGCTGTAAGTGTACAGACATTTCTGCCCCTTGATTTTATTTACAATATCAATATGCAATTCTCTCTTAATGGAAAGGGCTGCCCTGGTGATGTGAGTCACCATTCTGTAATTGGTCACCTATAAACACACTTTTGTATACATGGTGAACCAACGCTCTTACTGATGACACAACAAACATTCAATCAGGGAGTAAGTTTCAGTTACTCAAGATGACATCACAATACTCGGAATTAGTTCCATATGCGCTGACACCACTGATGCCATGTGATGGAGAAGATCCAAAAATGGTCATGGCATAAGCCTTAAGTCTGCACATAAACCCTATGTGTTGGCAAGGTTCTGATATCCTACCTAGCATATAGTTTTTCCATCTTATCTGTTTATCAGTCATGGAATGACAACAGAGGGGTTTTGGTGGTCATGACAGATTCAGTTCCAGACAGTACACGATTTTGTTTTTTATCAAGTTCAACAGGTAGTAAACTTCTTTTTCCTTCTGTCAAGTTCAGACATAAGCCGTGTGCCAATTACATCCAAGTAGATAACTGTATATATCATCTTTAAGACGCAAACAATAGAACCTCCAACCACAATCTTCATAAAACATTACACTGAGGTTTCCAAGTGACCCCCTTAGAACTTCCAACCACAATCTTCATAAAACATTACACTGAGGTTTTCAAGTGACCCCCTTAGAACTTCCAACCACAATCTTCATAAAACATTACACTGAGGTTTCCAAGTGACCCCCTGTCCTCCAACCCTCCCCTAATGCCGTCCATACTTTGTCAATACTTTCAGAATGACTACACAGGCTGCAGGAGGGACAGAGAGGGGCAGATTAGGCGATTACACCCGCAGTAATGAGGGTCGACAACAACTTGTCCTTTCCAGATCCTTTCTGTTCCTATGAACGGCTTTTACGCTTGGACGTCCAGGCAGAAACAACAGCCCGCAAAGTGGAACAACTCAACATCTACACCACCTTCGTTCACTGCCGGCTGGAGGCGCTTGCCAACAGCAGTACGTGTTTGTGTGGGTGGACACAGTCTACCTGCAGGGAATTAGCCCCACCTGCTAATTGCTTGCAGATAAAGGAGAACGGAGAAAAAAAAACCCCACTGGTCTTGAGGTCCCGCCTCCCTAACAGACAAGCACCTAGAGGGGCGGAGCTGATATATATATATATATATATATATATATATATAATTATATATATATATATATATATATATGTGTGTGTGTGTGTGTGTGTGTGTGTGTGTGTGTGTGTGTGTGTGTGTGTGTGTGTATATATTTTTTTATTTTTTTTTCAAGGACAGAAACATGAGCAGTGCTGAAGCAATTAACCTTATGAAGTTTAGTGCAACCTGTCACAACTTTGTGGTCACTGCCAGTCTTAGTTGTGTAAGCCGCCTTGTCAACAACTTAATGTCTTTGTCACCTTCATGGAAGTATCTAGACGATCTTGTGAACTGCACTACCACTTCAATTCTCAGTTTTCTGTCCACCTATGAACCATGAATAAGGAAAAGTAGAACTAGAAGTAGAAAAAGAAATAAGGAGAAAAAAGTGGAAAGTGTTCTGTAAAACAATGAGCACATCTATGAATCTCACAACCACGTGGGGAAAAGACAAGAAACACGAAACATTTTCAGATTTAAAAGCAACATGGTACATTTTCAGTTTCAGATTTTCAGTTTCAGATTTCTCAAAATAGCCCCACAGCTCTCAGAAAATTCTGTATGCATTAATATTAAAGATGCCATGTGATGAAAGAATCCAAAATGATCATGGCACGACCTTTCTTGTATTGGGACTTTGAATGAATGAACTAGGGATGTATTAAAGATCTGGAACAAGCAACATATAAAACATCAATTTTTTTTAAATATAAAGCAATATGCCTGTGCATGAACCCTATGAGGTGGTGAGATTTTGAGGTCCCAACTCATGGGTTCTATCCTTAAAAAGTCTCAACGCTAAAGACAAAGTCAAACTGTTGACAAAAGTCAGTCTTTTTCTTTTTTTGTTGTTGTTTAAAGCCCAGCCGACTGTGCAGAGCCATATCTGGACTATAACCACTTCAAAACACACAAAACTTCAACAGGAAAAAAAAAAGAAAAGAAAATTAAGTACACATATCAATACATTCGTGCACATAATCTAAGGACATGCCCCCGGCGTAGGACCATTCCATCCGATTTATCGCACAGGGGAAATTTAAAAAATACACCTGAATACAAATATAAGCATACATAAGGACACTAAAACATATATAAAAACAGGCATAAATTACCTAAAATTGCTTCCGCATATCTCACCTCCTTAGAGCCAAAAATGCACTTAATACATGTACTCAATTATCAATCCGAAGAAAAAGTATGTAACTTGTAAGACTTTATCAAAAAAATACATGTGAATGGACCAGTATGGCAGAAAATAAGTAGAAAGGACAGAAAGCAAGGCAACAAGGCAGAAACAAAGAGAGTGACAAAAAAGAGGAAATTTCTAGCACAGAATTTCCAGAAGGTGGGGATACTATTTACACTGAAAGAGCCCCTGGCAACCCAACAGGGGAGACAAAAGTCAGTCACTGTTTTAAGTGAATGTAAAGTATGGCCAAAGAACAGCTCAGTTACAATGTACAGGGTTACACAGCAATGATGACCAATCTCGTTTTCATGTGTACTTCTCCATTACTGCCCACTGAAGCACAAAAGGAAAAGGTGTTCTCGACAGCAGGGCACCATTATACTGAAATCAATTGGGAATCAAGAAGGATTAATCACACATGGACAATTCCATATGTGCTCCATCCAAATCTGCCAGTAGTTATCTGGCTTAACCCTTTGACTCCCGCACCCTATCCACCAACTGCAAAAACTTAATCCTTTGACTCCCTCACCCTATCCACCAGCTTCCTGAAGGAACTAGGGATGTATTAAAGATCTGGAACAAGCAACATATAAAACATCATTTTTTTTTAAATATAAAGCAATATGCCTGTGCATGAACCCTATGAGGTGGTGAGATTTTGAGGTCCCAACTCATGGGTTCTATCCTTAAAAAGTCTCAACGCTAAAGACAAAGTCAAACCGTTGACAAAAGTCAGTCTTTTTCTTTTTTTATTGTTGTTTAAAGCCCAGCCGAAGGAAGCTGGTAGATAGGGTGAGGGGATCAAAGGAGTCAAAGGATTAAGCCTGGGCAAAACCCCATGTGTTGGTGAAGTCTTGAAACAAGGAGGAAAACAGGATCAGTGAAACACCGACATCAGCTGAATGATAATCAACAGAATAAAATGGACAGCAACCAAGACAGTTCTTATACTGGGGAGGGGGGTGAGATTGAATTCAAGACATGAGATCCACAGAGTCCAAAGCTTTATCAAAAGCGCCAGCCTGCCCATGTAAAACAAGGATTAGTGTCCAGTAGACGGTCACTTATTATAATCTAAGTATTACAATCAACAGCATAAAGGAAAAGACGTCTTTAAAAGCACAGAGCACAGAGCACAGAGCACAGAGCACAGAGCACAGTGCCATTACTAGGCAGTCACCAGTCACAAAAGTAAGGTCGTTCATTTATGACAATCAAAAATCACAACCCTTTGTATTGCTAACTACATTATTAATATTATTGGTGGCAATGGTGGAAAATGATGTCAATATTTTATTACAAATCTTTTCTAGAACTTTATTGACATTGTTTTTGTCACGGTTCATCTGGTTTTTTTTAATATGCTTAAATATATAGAGAGTGTCAATGATTAGCTGTAAGACAGGCCCAATGGAAACTTTATACGGTCAGCCTATCGTCTGGTTCATGTTTATGTTGGGTTACCGAGAAGAACATAGTAGCCTTCACATGAACTCAGCACAGACCTGGTTAATCAGTAGCCTTCACATGAACTCAGCACAGACCTGGTTAATCAGTAGCCTTTACATGAACTCAACACAGACCTGGTTAATCAGTAGCCTTCACATGAACTCAACACAGACCCTGTTAATCAGTAGCCTTCACATGAACTCAACACAGATCTGGTTAATCAGTAGCCTTCACAGGAACTCAGCACAGACCTGGTTAATCAGTAGCCTTTACATGAACTCAACACAGACCTGGTTAATCAGTAGCCTTCACATGAACTCAGCACAGACCTGGTTAATCAGTAGCCTTTACATGAACTCAGCACAGACCTGGTTAATCAGTAGCCTTCATATGAACTCAGCACAGACCTGATTAATCAATAGCCTTCACATGAACTCAGTACAGACCTGGCTAATCAGTAGCCTTCACACGAACTCAGCACAGACCTGGTTAATCAGTAGCCTTCACATGAACTCAACACAGATCTGGTTAATCAGAAGCCTTCACACGAACTCAGCACAGACCTGGTTAATCAGAAGCCTTCACACGAACTCAGCACAGATCTGGTTAATCAGAAGCCTTCACATGAACTCAGCACAGATCTGATTAATCAGAAGCCTTCACATGAACTCAGCACAGATCTGGTTAATCAGAAGCCTTCACACGAACTCAGCACAGATCTGGTTAATCAGAAGCCTTCACATGAACTCAGCACAGATCTGGTTAATCAGAAGCCTTCACACGAACTCAGCACAGACCTGGTTAATCAGATCGGCAACTGAACACTGTTACCATCTTGCTTGATCAAAGCCAACGGTCACTTTGTGCACGCCTAATAAATCTAAGAGCCAAAAAAATCTGTGTTTTGCACAATCATGAACCCTCTTCAATGCTGTATGGGGAGGGGGAGGGGGAGGGATGGTAGTGGCCTGACACAGATAGCATGCCACAGAGCGATCTGCGTATCTCACTCCATCGTTCCATGCCTATGAACTGACTGAACGTAACTGTTCCGTCTACTTTACGGGCACAGAGCGTGTAGTGGCGCCTATGTCATTTACGATATGTACATCTGTGTGACTGTATCCACTCCATTTTACTGGGTACAATTCTAAATCTTCCTTTTTTTCTTACACACTAAGGTCAACACTGTTTGTGTTCCTGTGTATTTATAATAATGGCAGAAAGAAAAGAAACTTCTTGACTAGGCCTCAGGGATCAAATGAAATATAACAAGAAAACAGACAAGAAAGAAAACACTGACAATGCACCTGACAGGTAATCTTGAACTTGATGGGAGGAGTGAGAGGTTTGGGAAAAAGTGCTGGGGGAGGGGGATAAGCTGTATTTGCAACAGAAATGGTTGTGGTATGCCCTCTGACACTGTGGAACTTTCTCAAGTTTGTTCAGGAATTTTTGTCACTGATGACCCAGCCAAAATTACTTAATCTTTTTTTTTCCCCAGATGCTCGGATTCGTTTTGCAGCAAAGTACAGCTGGGAATGGGATGTGGACACATTGTGGTGAGGTGTGGACATCAAACTGCCAGCAACTGGGAAGGCGTAACTGCCGTAAGTGTCCATAAGTTAGGTAGAAACTCCCAACACCTTACCAGAACACAAGTTTGTGACTTTTGTCAAAGATAATGCATGAAAACAGTAAAACGTTTTAAGGAAAACATGCACGCATGCTAAAAGCACATCCATGAAAAAGATGATGAAGAAATAAAACACACACACACGCACACACACACACATGCAAAAGCGTGTGTGCGCATGCACACACACACACACACACACACACACACACACACACACACACACACACACACACACACACACAATATCTCACATACACACACACACAAAAGATTCAACCTTTCAAATGGAGCCTGTTATTCTTCAGGAGAGAATGGGGTGAAGGGCTCAGGTTTGGGACGATGGGAAAGGGTATCTCTCTCACACACACACACACAATATCTCTCACACACACACAATCTCTCTCTCTCTCTCTCTCTCTCTCTCTCTCACACACACACACACACACACACACACACACACACACACACACACACACACACACACACACACACACACACACACAGTCACCTGCCAAGTCTGATCAAACAAAACCTCACTGGTAGGTCAAACATGAAAGACAACAGAGGTTCCTGTTTCTACTGATCAAATGTCAAGCGACACCTCATCAAATCATGTTCTTTGGTGGCCACAAGTACATTCATAATCACTCGCTATTCACACACACATCCTGTTTGCTTCTGGTTCAATAGCACAGGTGTACAGCACTGCCAGTTACTTTTTCTTTCATGCAGAGGTATATAGGCCTGCTAGACCGAGGTAAAAATTATCAATGAAACGTTAAGTGACAATCTTTTTCTACTTCTGGACAAAGCAACAGGGAAGTTTTGGTCTTTTCCTCCATACAGCCATCAGGGCTACAATCATCTCAAAACATACACTATACTTCAACAACAACAAAAAGGGGGGGGAATCAAGTACACAAATCAATGCACTCATACATATAGTCTAAGGAGATACCATTGACCACTCCATCCAATTTATCATAAGGGTGATTTAAAAAATGTAACGGAATACAAATAACACACCAAAGGGCACTAAAACATACATAAAAATCGGCCTTAATACCTACAAGTTTTAGTAAAACTGCTTCCGCATGTCACATTTCCCTAAACTGCTTCCAAATGTCACATATACCTTGAGCCACAAATGCACATAATACATGTTCCCAATTATCACTCCTAGGACTTTTAGTAAGAGAAAGTACTTTATTGAACACATACAGATGAGTGGACCAGCAAGGCTGAGAAAATCATAGGAAGAAATGACAGAAAGCAAAGGAACAAGGCAGCAACAAAGAGAGTTAAAACAGGAAATTTCTAGCACAGAATTTCCAGAAGGAAGCTGGTGGATAGGGTGAGGGATGAATGGGTTAAGCATTTGCACTGCTATCATCAATCATGGCTGACAATGCAGGAAGCTGACAGATAAGATGAGAAAGTCAAATGGTTAAACAGTGCAGGTTTTCCCTACACACACACACACACACACATACACACACACACACACACACACACATACACACAAAACACACACACACACACACACACACATACACACACACACACATACACACACACACACACACACACACACACACATACACACACACACACACACACACACACACACACACACACACACACACACACACACACACACACACACACACACAAAACCTCTCTTTGCTGTGAGAACACAATCACGAAAATGACCTGTCACTGTGTCAGACACATGGAAAAGCTGACAGGGTCTGTGCTTGGCAATTATCCATCAGCCAGCCAGCACACTTTGTCACAGTTTGTGTTAGACACATTAGACAGGTCACATCAATCAGCTTATTGATGGAGCTACCCCACCTCCCTCCCTCACCCTGAAAAAAATATATCAAAAAAAGAAAAAGAGTCTGCTTAAAATAGATATTGGATTTCCCCAAATGAAAACACAAATAACAAAAAACTGAAAAACTGTCTCAACAATAAATAATACATGATAACAAATTACACAGGTGACAGCAAGTGCTTTAAAAACTTTTTTTCAACTGGATTTAACTGATCAATTGTGCTTTTTAATAAACGATTATTTATCTTATATAAATGACTAAATAACAAAAGAGAAACTCCAAAAAAAAAACTATCAACATGTAAATCTTGGACATAAAAACCATGATAATGATAAGAAACACATTCGATATTCAGTATTTAATAGAACAGAAATGTCATGAAAGTCAAATGACTCATCTGTTTGATCTAATTGAGTTTTAATGAAAGTCAACTGATTGGTTTGTTTGATCTAATTAAGTTTTCTGTCAGCACCCACATCAGGTGATAAGGCCAACAGGGACAGTCATCTAGAGAAGAAGGGTGAATTCAAAGAGCCAAAGACCTCAAAATAAAACAAAACAAAAACAAACAAAAAAAACGTCCAAGGATAAACTGGTACAAAGACATAAATCTTGAAAATTAAATGCAGAAAGTGTGGTGCAGTAACCCACTAGAGCACTGGGAAAGTGCTAGTCAAGGATTCCCTAGCGTAATGAATCTAACAAAATCAAATGCAAAAACGGTGTTCTCTCATCTTGACAGAAATATTAGAGGTCTTAGCCCATAACATGCACACCAGCGTTCTTTCATCTTGACAGAAACATCAGAGGACCTAGGCCCCCTTCACACACACACACACACACACACACACACACAGATCCTGATCTTGCCTTGACAGATCTAAGTGTAGGTTAAAAAAAAAAAAAATTCAAATTAGACTTAAAAAAAGGTAAAGGTTGCCCCATAATCCTGAAGTCATACACATGTAGGGGAGTGAGATGGTAGGAACTCAAATGTGTCATTATAAATCCTTAATTTTTTGCTGCGATATGTTAATGTAGGACCTGCGTCACGATTTCATTACCGCCAATGCATTGCTGATGTAGAATTTAGATAATGTAGTGAAACGCCTTTGTTCCTCTAACTGCTAAATTACAGTTAACAAGCAACACCCGAGGGTACGGATGGGACCCAGAGCACCAATGCCTTGCCACTCTTTCGGACAATCGCCTCCCAAGTTCCCGACACCAGTTCACAGTCATTTCATCAAGCAAAGGGGATGGGGGGGGGGGGGGGGCTGTCCATGCGTAGCATGACCCATCCAGATCCAGTCATCAGTTGCTTTGTCTACAAACTGAATGGCAAGGTTGGGAGATGACAAACCCCGGGACATAGTCACAAAAGGTTTAACTCCCCCTACAGCACTTTTGTCTGAGTACGGCAAGCTTAGCGGTGTGATGTTTCCACAGACATCGTATAAGATATGAAACTGTGGATGTTTCTGTGTACGGGCAGGGGAAGGAGGGGTGGTGAATGGAATAAGTGGAGTACATAATGGCCCGGAGAGGGGGGGGGGGGAGAGGGGTGTGAATGCAATGGGCAGAGTATTTTCTGGCCCAGCTTTCTTTTTCAGCATCCTCTCCCTCTGTGAGAGAGAGAGAGAGAGAATGTGTGTGTGTGTGTGTGTGTGTGTGTGTGTGTGTGTGTGTGTGTGTGTATGTGTGTGTGTGTGTGTGTGTGTGTGTGTGTGTGTGTGTGTGTGTGTGTGTGTGTGTGTGTGTGTGTGTGTGTGTGTGTGTGTGTGTGTGTGTGTGTGAATTCATGCATGTGTGTGTGTATCTGTATATGTGTCTCTGTGTGTGTGTGTCAGTGTCTGTGTGTGCCTGTGTCTCTGTGTGTGGATTCTTTTTGTGTGTATGTGTGTATGTGTCTATGTGAGTGTGAGTGTTTGTGTGTGTGTATGTGTGTGTGTGTGTGTTTTGAAAGAAAGAGGCAAAAAGACACAGACAGCGAGTGAGATAACATGTGAATAAAAGGAGCGTGGTCTTTCAAGATGATTTTGTCAATCTGGGTCAATGATCGCAAATTGTATAGTGACAAAAAGAATCTTTGCTCATTTCAGATTCATTTTATACATACTTTTATGGTGTTGGAGATGTGAATACACAAAAATCATTGTGTAATTTTTCAGTGGTTATGGAAATTTTCTTGGGTAACAGCAGCGAAAGAATTAATTTAACTAAAGACATACTGTTAAGGAGACCAGCTGGATTCCATGAGAAATAAATCTCTATTTCTTTTTATTCTTTAATGTTTAAGGCTATTATGATAAAACACTCAGAAATAGGGTGGCTGTGAGTGTGACATAACACCTCACAAAACTTTATACTTTCTTATCAGTAATTTTAAAACTTTCGGATTTTTTTGTCAGTCATTTTCTCTTCCTTAACTAAACACCAGGGACATCCTTTTTTTCTTTTTTCCTCCTAAATGTTGTACATTTGGTCTGTGTTGATTTTGTGAACTTGACAAAGGCCAGCTGCCAAACATTTGCCCGGGGGGGGGGGGGAGGTTGTTCGTTTGTTTTTGTTTTTTGGGTTTTGTTTTGGGGTTTTTTGTTTTGTTTTGTTATGCTGAAATTACTTTCTGACTGTGTTTCTCTGTTTCCTCTTAGCCTTCAAGAATGATGGTAGTCACTTCGGTACAGAGATAATATCTCTTAGTCTTAGTCAAAAATGTCCCCTCCTGAATCACAGTTCCAGCCATTCATGCATAATAACACAACAAGGCAAAATAGTAAATTCAAACAGAAAATGTAAATCCCTTTTAAAAGTCTTATTTTTTATTTCAAACTTTCTGAGAGTGAGGTTATATGCCTTATATTTTCAGCAAGCTGGGAATACATACAGAATGGGGTATTACTTGTACGACGTTTCAAAGAAGAAGATGACTGCATGATTAGTGGGAATGTTACACTACAGCATTGTTTTTTGACAGCTGTGCACAAAACAACAAAGAAATTCAGGCCAGTGGTGAGCTGACTGGGCTCATACTACAATAAAAACTGCTGTAAACTTTTCAAAACTTGAACTGAAACATCACAAAGATGATTAAGTTTTTGTCTCTGTCCCTGTAGCCAACAGTCATTCCCTTTGGCTGTCAACTGGGA
The DNA here is from genome assembly GCA_030674185.1 of Monoplex corrugatus. Lineage (NCBI taxonomy): Eukaryota > Metazoa > Mollusca > Gastropoda > Littorinimorpha > Ranellidae > Monoplex > Monoplex corrugatus. The sequence goes on from JAPXFY010000015.1 coordinate 81,816,568, forward strand.
ACGGTATTGTGATGTTTTTGTACTGGACTGTACATACTGAATACATTCATGAAACAGCATCTGGTTAATGCTGTCTCTTGCTGTCAGTGTATCAACTAGATGAACTTTTCAATACTAGCAGTCAAGTGAGAGAGTAAAAGAATTAACTCTCCATTCTTATTCTTTTCTAATGAGCTTCTGGCTGCTTTTTTTACTTATTAAAACACTGGCAGTGGCAGTCACTTCCATTTACAGTGACCTTTTGAAAGCCTGACCTGTTCAAACAGTTACACAGGTGAGCACTCTCACCAAATACTAAATAATATGTCCCTCCGGCAATGAGCTGGCAGTGTGACTGTATTGTGTTTGTATTGTGTACAATGCATACATCATGAAATGGCAGGGAAAGTTCTGGTCAATGTGGCACTGACACCACTATGTCAAAAGCATGACCTTGTGAACATCTGACCTAGTCCACTAGTCACAGAGGTGAGTACTCCGTCTGCTTTTGGCAATGAAGTGGGAGCCAATCATTCTGTCAAACAGCGTTACACATCAAATAGTGTTACACAGTCTCTGCACACTTGACTGATTTTGTAACTGTACACATATTGATTACCAACGCCCTCAACACTGCTCCAGACACTCCAACACTAATGCTACCATCAGTTGGCTACTTACTCTCTGAATGTTTTACAACTGGACCTAAAATGAAATCAGTCACACTGTAGTGGTTTTCTATTGACAGAGCATGGCTTGCAAGCACTTATAGTTTCCTATCTATTGAAGTTACTCTCTGACACTGGTGGCTCTGTACCACTAAAAGTACAATGAAATCAGTCACACAACAGTAGTTCTCTGTGGTACCACTACAACCCACCACAGTCAGTCACAGTACAGTGGTCTTGTATTTGTCACACTACGGCTTGACGACACATGGTCTACTGTAACTGTCTGCACATGCACCGACCACTCCTTTCAGCTTAGCTGTTGTTTTAGCCATGACTCCTTCTTGGAACACAGATTGATGCCAATGGAACAACACAACACATAAACAAGAAAAGAAGCATGATCATATCACCCCCTTGCTTCACTTTCTACACTGGTTGCAGATTGATGTCAATGGAACAACACAACACATAAACGTGAAAAGAAGCATGATCATATCACCCCCTTGCTTCACTTTCTACACTGGTTGCAGATTGATGTCAATGGAACAACACAACACATAAACGTGAAAAGAAGCATGATCATATCACCCCCTTGCTTCACTTTCTACACTGGTTGCAGATTGATGTCAATGGAACAACACAACACATAAACGTGAAAAGAAGCATGATCATATCACCCCTTGCTTCACTTTCTACACTGGTTGCAGATTGATGTCAATGGAACAACACAACACATAAACGTGAAAAGAAGCATGATCATATCACCCCTTGCTTCACTTTCTACACTGGTTGCAGATTGATGTCAATGGAACAACACAACACATAAACGTGAAAAGAAGCATGATCATATCACCCCCTTGCTTCACTTTCTACACTGGTTGCAGATTGATGTCAATGGAACAACACAACACATAAACGTGAAAAGAAGCATGATCATATCACCCCCTTGCTTCACTTTCTACACTGGTTGCAGATTGATGTCAATGGAACAACACAACACATAAACGTGAAAAGAAGCATGATCATATCACCCCCTTGCTTCACTGTCTACACTGGTTGCCTGTTTCTCAAAGAATTTTACATAAATTCAAAACGTAATGATACTGTATTTATTTATCTTTGTGATCATCTCCGAATGTATGGCCCTGCCCAACCTCTTCGTTTTGCTTATGACACTACTTGTTTACAAATTCCTCCATATTTGATGTTCCACAGTTAGTCAACGCTCTTTTTCTGTGTCAGATCCATACAACTGGAAAGAACTTCCACTGTCTATTCGATAGTCACATGCTCTGTCTTCCTTCAAGTCTAACTTGAAGACATACCCTTTTGTCCAGCACTGATTTCCCCCTGTATGCACCAACATTTTTGGCCTACTCCCCTCTTGTCCTCCCCCTCCTAGTCTGTGTATGTTTTGTACACTTGAGTTTTTGTCATTGCGAATGATTGCTTCCATGAATAATGAAAAAGCACACTTTGATTTGATTAATTATATATACAAGATTTGGCGCCGTATAAATGTCATTATTACTATTTTAACACAACGTATCACAACACAACATAACAAACCACAACACAGCACAACATATCACAGCACAACATAACCCAATTTAACCTACTATGCACAACACATCACAACATGACATAACACAACACAAAACATCACAATACACCATATCATTATCACACCACATCACATTACACCATATTCACACCACAACACAACACAACACAGCACAACACAGCACATGACACATTGCAACACAACACACCACTACACACTGCGATAAAATGCGCCACAACACAACACAACACCATACAATACAACATAACACTTTTTGACATTAATCTGATACCAATTTCCTACACGAGTGAAACAAAAGCAGTAACACATCAGCAACGTCTAAATGAAAACTAGAGCATAAGATCAGCTACACACACACACACACACACACACACACACACACACACACACACACACACACACACACACACACACACACATACACACACACATACACACACACACACGTATACACACACACATACACACACACAAATAATTATGCACTCACATACACAGACACACATGCCAATGATGGAGCCAGCTCTTTCTAACTTAGAGAAAAGCACAGAGACAACACAACACTAATACACCAACAGAAAAACAAAGAAAAGACAGTGAAAATGTAGACTGAGTGGTATCCAATTCTGCCACAGCCAATGAACAGAAGATATATATTCAGAATCTGTCAAAATTGTTTGCTTAAGGTTTCAGCCTCTTCTTCTCTAGGAGGGTTTGGTACGTGGGTAACATCTCTGTCATGAGCTGTCAAGACCACTGAATTTTAAGTTCAGATTGTGGAGTTTGGTATTAATTCACAAAGGATTCATTGTACTCAAACAATTTCATATGTACTCTACCCAAACTTGCCAGTGATTACTGGAACTAGTGGAAGACTCCACAAGCCTGCACAAAACGCTACATGCTGGTACAGTTTTGAAATTGAAAGAGGGGTTGGGTGGAGTACCTGACCTGTGAAACATCAAGCTGACAAAAGAAGAATTATTAAAGCACCAAGACAGACAGCTAACATGCCAGTTTTTATGTTGAACTTGAAAAATCAGATTTGAGTCCACATCTGTATCAACAGGGTCAGCTAAGTAGCATAAGGGGGAAAAAGTGAAACCAGAAAAACATGAAAAGAAAATGTCAATATGTATTCAACTGATGAAACAAAGACACATGCAAAATTTCAGCCAACTGGTCTTTCTTTGTCAAGCATACAGAAGTGACAACACAAATTCACAAGATTTTCCAACAAAAAGAACAGATGAAGTAACTTCCCTGATAAGCTGGATAAGTAAACTCCCAAAATGGCAAGACTTTTATCAAAAACAGTGGTCTGCAAGGAAGACTGAACAAACAACTTCTGCATTATCAATATGTCACTCTAACTAACTGATCTAAATAATTACAATATTTATTTTATATAGCGCAAAATCTTGATAAAAAAATCAAATCTAAGCGCTGAAATAGGCCATTAAAATGATTATGTGATTCAACTGGTTTCAAAATTATCTGGAAAGGGGTTGAAAGCTTATCGAGACTGACTACAACAGATTCTGAGTATCTTCTATTCATAAAATGATAAAGAACAAAATCTTTTTCACAATAGAACAATACACACAGGAAGTAATCTGAACTTTCCCTTACCCGTTCACTGAGCGCATTGTACTTGATTCCCAGCTCGTCTCGTTCGGCTCTAGAAGCAGACAGCATCTCTTCAACGCGGTTGAGCTCTGCAGCCAACATCTTGTTCTCCTCCTGGAGATCGGCAGTTGATGGAGCCTCCATGACGGAGGAGGAATAGGTCAGCTCTTCTCCGGAGAGATTCTTTGTGATAATCTCACGCACACGCGCAGGGATTTTTGCAGGGCTGCCGTCTGTGCCTCGTACTGTGTATTCTTCTCCAGTACGCAGTACAGACTCCTCGAGTTTCTGGAACAGAAAGAAAACAGAAGATGATGAAGGATGTCATTTATTTTTCTAGTTTCTGGAACACAGAATGGAGTTTGTTTAACCCTTTGACTGCCACACCCTGTCCACCAGCATCCTTACATAAAATACATTGTCAACCATGCCAGCAAAGCAAAAACTTCAGTCTTTGATTACCTCACTCTATCCACCAGCAGGAAACTGGTGGGTAGGGTGAGGGAATAAAACTTAAAAGCGTCAAGTTTTTGCAGTTGGTGGATAGATGCAGGAGTCAAAGTGTAATGACAGACATATGGAACTAAAAGCAATTCCACAAGCGCTCCACTCAAATCTTCCAGTAATTCCTGGCAAACTCTATGACCTTATCAAACACCTAATGCACTGTCAAGGTCTTGAATAGACAGGGGAGGGTGGTAATGGACCTATCAAACACTGACACCACCAGAATGATCAAAACATTAACTCAGATGGGCAGGGAACAAGTCAAATTTTATGTTTAGCGTTTCCCACAGGTTTCCTTTCTGAGGATCCTAGGGTCCTTCTTTAGAGATTTCTGAGAGTTCCCTCACATGTTTTATGTGTCGTTAAGTGTCACATTGTATATTTACTCTGTTTCATGTAGTCACCACCATACATAAAGTCACTACTACGTAAAGCTTACACACACACACACACACACACACACACACACACACACACACACACACAACACACACACACACACAAGAGTACACACACACATACACACAAAAAAAACAGAAAAGCCACTCCAATGTCCATGTTATGATTCTGTACTTTTTGTTTTTCATGTTATTTCTTTCACTTGTGGTCTGTTTATATTTTGTCCCTGCAGCTGCTGTGAAATCATCAGGAATGTTTTATGCTTTTTCAGTGATCGTAGTTTCTCTTGTCAGTCCTGAGTGTTGCAATTCCTTCGAGTCTCATGCTGGAGCCAGATGAAAAAAAAAAAGGATTCAGTCTGCTTTTCCAAAACTATAAGCTCTCTTAGTATGCAGCAGAAAAAACTCTAATGTACCTCACATTATCAAGAGGCTGAAAGTATGTGGCCAACAAACAACATATACTTTGAAGGTGAGACATTCTGAGTCTGACTGCTCTTCCTCTGCATTTTATGCATTCTTATATATGAAAAGATATATATGGATGAAGTTGAGACTCTTGTCAGTTCCTGTCCTCTCCCCTACCCAACCCTCCATTTCAAATAAATTTATCTTTATGTCCAAATTACATAATCCTATCATTCTTCTTCTTTGCCATTTCAACATGTGTGTGTGTGTGTGTGTGTGTCTGCGTATGTGTGTCTCTGTGTGTGTGTGTCTGTGTGTGTGTGTCTAGAATATGTGTCAAATGCCATTCTTCTTCTGTCACCTCCGTACATTACTTCGTATATAAAGTTAATGATGTGGTTCATCGTGCAATGTTGTCGGTGTGCTGCACTGTGAGTATACCACAATATTTATCAATTATAACACGTAGTTTCGTAGTGGGTACAGATGTTGGAAAATACTGTATGAATGACCAAGTTTTTTTCATGAAAAAGACCAGACTAAAGGCTGAATAGCCTAAACCAGTCTGTAGCGGTATGGTATGGTATGGTATGGTATGGTATGGTATGGTATGGTATGGTATGGTATGGTATGTGGTATGGTATGGTATGGTATGGTATGGTATGGTAATACTGTGCATGTGTTGTTTAGTGGAGTGCAGTGTGAAGCAATAAAGCATGGCATGCACTGATGTAGTGTTGGTCTATTATATTCAAGTCGGGGGAAGGATGGCAAGGAGGGGGAGGGGTATGCATGCACATGCATTCAGGGACTCACAAGTGAGTGCACATGCAGCAGCATGGTAAGTGCATTATGTTTAGGCTGCTGTATGTGCTGCAGCTCTTGACGACTTGAGTCTTAGCATGATACACTTTAAACAATTGACGATCATTATCACAAAGCAAAATGTTAATCCTGGCCCAGTAGACAAGACTGAATACCCAGGTTCTATTTTCCCAACAATCAGACGTTCCACCGTTCACCTGTTCTACTGTTACTAATTATAAACTACTTAAATAGGCTACATCGCGTCAAGAACTTTGTAACTTTTCACTTTTACTACTTTTACGCCTTAAGTTTACCGCATCAAATCGATCCTCCAGTCTCATGCGAACTCTATCATTCTGCAGAAGTCTTGCACTGTCTCTTACGGGTGGCGACCCCGTCCTCTTCTCAAAGTAACTCATGTTTAAACACCTGAATGGTATCAGCAAGTCTCCATCGATTCACTCAACTTTCCTCTTTGTTTGGGATGCTTTTCCGCTTTCATTCTTATCGTCTGCTTCCGGCGACCTAGTTTCCGGGAAAGGGAGGGTGAAATCAGAGCGAGGCAAGCGTTCGTTCCCAAGGAAACTTGGTACCGATGTGCTGAAATGTTTGGAACAAGCCGTCTTTCCGTTCATGTTGCACCGCTGCTGTGTTGAGATAAAAAGTGCAAGAGCACTATTGGAAGTCAGATCTATTATATAGATAGAAATGCAAACAAATAAACTTCAATTCTCAAGTTTATTTATTTCAAAGAAACCTTGATTCTTAATCTAATTCAACGTCGCGCACTGTCGAAACTTTGTTTCTTGTGATTTTGGTTCGTCTTCAGCTGCGCGAGAGAGGAAAAGACCTCGAGGTGTTTACGAGCAAATTAGCGTGCCGGGGAATTATAGGGTCTGAAGAGTGTTCCTTCCGCAGGGCAAATATGATCATGGTGACATGTCTTGGGATAAAATCAATACAGGATATTGATCGGAGTAATAACGGGCTGACTTTACGTGCCAAATCCATCCTTCGATCTCTGAACAGCTCTTTGCTAGGCACATAGTACTGTAGGCTACTTGCAAACTGCGCCAGGGAGACACAGGTAGTGACCAGTGTAACATTTTGTGTGGCGTCTGTTTTGTTAATATAGCATTTGATAATAAAGATAATAATGTATTGAGAGTATTCTGGTGTTACAACTTAGAGCGAGAAAGAAAGAATTATATACAAGACATACAAATACACACACACACACACACACACACACACACACACACACACACACACACACACACACACACAAACACACACACACACACAAACACACACACACACACACACACACGCACGCACGCACGCACGCACGCATACACACACACACACACGTGCATACATATACACGCGCATACATACGCATAAACATTCACAACACACAACTCATACCCCCCCCCTGTCCTCCCTCTCTCTCCCCAATGGGTAATATTTGATCTCACTGGACATATGACTGAAAATTTACCTTACACTTCCTCCATAAGGGATTAAACGGTTAAATCAACAGAACCTCTCTCTCTCTCTCTCTCTCTCTCTCTCTCTCTCTCTCTCTCTCTCTCTCTCTCTCTCTCTCTAGTTTCTCAGAATATCTTAAAGGGCCTATATAGACCACCACTTGAAGAAGAGAGGGCCTACAAAGAGGCTGATATGAAGAGTGAGAACAAGCAATAATTTCTCGGTCAGATCTCTCACAGGGACACTGAGGGTGATAAACTTGCGAGCTGATAGGGCTTAGTGCAGCCTGCAGGGGCCTAGGGGTCTGCCTTCAGTCATCTATCAACATGCAGGGCAGCTGGGTTGTAAGCATCCTAAATCACCACGCTGATCGATAAGCAGTTATCAGCCTCAAACTTTTCCTTCACTTCATGTATACATACATATATGACTGATCATACAGGCCTATGCTCACAGGTCGTAGTAGCCTATAGGTTCTATTTATACGTTTGATTAAGTGTGTCGGACATCAAGGTGCTCGGCATGTTTAATTGTAGTTGTAGGCCTGTATTCCCTGAATGTGATGATTCTGTGTCTTACATCCCTCATGACAAATATGTGTCTGTGATTCTGCTCGAATACTGTTCTCTCACAAATAGTGCCCTCGGCAAAACTCTCAACAGAGGTGAAATGTATCAAGCAATGAATATTGATGAATCTCACTGGGAGACATCCTGTATGGATGTATATCTATTATCTCACCTGTATGACCTTCTCTAAGCGCTGGTCCCTGTCAAACGACATTGGCGACGATCAGGAGAGACCGAAGCAGACGACAGATTCACAAAGTATAGCACCCACCATGAAGACTACAGCAAGAGCCAACACTACGTGTACAACACTACATGTACAACAACACCACCAGTCCCTTTTTTTTGCGGCCAGCTAAACTCCGCCTCTGTCACTTCTCACAACAAAACTTTCTTCTTTTTCAACACGGTGCCACAAAGTGCATTCAAAGCCAGAAAAACACGCCTGCCGGTGGACGGAACGGAAAGCCAGCCCCGCTGACAAGGGAAGATCGAAGGGGGAAGAGACAGACAGACAAGGGAGGGCAATCCTCTATCGTTCAAACGATTCTTCTTCCCATTTGTCAACCTGGCCAGCGGCTTAGAGACAGCGCGCGACAGCTTGGCACGTCACGGCATCGACACAGAGTCGTGTCTGGTCTTGTCTGCGAATGGCGCGCGACCGCCCCACACCAACACCAACACAGCTGGTGGAGAAACTAGCCCGGAACAAACTGTGTGACGAAACGGTAGGTAGTGGTATAGGTTATGTACAGTCATAGACGTCAATAGAGAGACATCCATCCTACCAAGGTGGATCATGATAACCGAATAAAGCATCGGTTTTCCACAATGCACAAAAATTATTGAAGGCTTCTACAAAAAATTTCTTCGCTAGTCCTCGTATACTGTGAAAGTGGTAGGACTTTAAAACTTACTAAACTCACTCAATAGCGAGGACATGCCGCTAGCTCTGTCCCACTCCTATACGACCATTCTTGAGTAATAGTTTTCATGTTTCACGTTTGTGTGATATAAACGCTCCGCTGTGCCACGAACATTTACAGCTCTGTAACGTTGGCGTGGAAATCAACTGTCAAAGTGCAGGCACAGATTTCATTTGTTATAGAAAAACAGAGATGATGATGACAAGCAATTGGCTTTCACTTTTTTAACAAGTTTTTTTGTTGTTGATAGAACTATGGACTCGACTTCTGA
>JAPXFY010000015.1:81830808-81848308 GCA_030674185.1 Monoplex corrugatus
GCTCTCTGGCTCTGTCTGTCTGTCTGGCTCTGTCTGTCTGTCTGGCTCTGTCTGTCTGTCTGTCTGGCTCTCTGGTTCTGTCTGTCTATCTGTCTCTGTCTGGTTCTCTGGCTCTGTCTGTCTGTCTGTCTGTCTGTCTCTGTCTTCGGCTCTGTCTGTCTGTCTTGTCTGTCTGTCTCTCTGTCTGTCTGTCTGTGTCTGGCTCTCTGGCTCTGTCTGTCTGTCTTGTTTGTCTGTCTCTGTCTGGCTCTGTCTGTCTGTCTGTCTTGTCTGTCTGTCTCTCTGTCTGTCTGTCTGTCTGTCTGTCTTCTTCTCTCTCTCTCTCTCTCTCTGTCTTCTTTCTCTTCTTCTTCTTTCTTGAAGGGGTCCACCGGCACTGTATTCTGTACTCTTTCAGCCGAACCGCTGGATTGTCACATAATTTTCATATTCAAAAGGTCAGAATCAGAAGTCACTTCCTCAAAGTCTTCATCAACTTTCAAACAGTTACAATATATTCTGTTTTCGGATGGCTGAAACAGCATCCTTTGTTGTCTCGGATTCTGAATTATTTACCCTTTCACCCTTTCACGCTATCCGCCAGCTGCGAAAACTTAACCTTTTAACTCCCTCATCTTATCCACCAGCTTCCTGCAGGAAGCTGGCAGACAGGGTGAGGGAATCAAAGGGTTAAGTTTTTGCTTTGCTAGAATGGTTAGCAGTGCAGGATGCTGGTGGTAGGGTGAAGGAGTCAAAGAGTTAACGATCTCAAGATGTTCATACTTCACAAGATCACAAGTTCGACTACTGCCAACATGTTGAATTTCTGTACTCTATGTATAGACAAAAAACCAGCCTTAAGCTTTGAGTCTTGAGTGTCCACAGTTCACAGTGTCATTGTCAGGTCAGATATCACTGGACAGATGTCCAGCCTCAGATGGCCAGAACTGTTTATCAGGTTCACAAAAGCTTCACCCCCTTGATCTCCAAGTAGTCAGCCACAATCATGGCCAACATTTACACCGTGTAAATCACCTACCCGGTCAATACTGGTCACTACAGGTGTCAAAAGCCAGCCCAGGTGACACACATAATTACAACTCTTGTAGTTCTTCACAATGACTGATGAGAGACTTCAAGTCCAGCTTACTGGTGGTCAGGATCGACACTTGTCTTATTTGCAAGGAAAATACACGTGTTTGTCCCTTTGGGCCTTCAGGTCTTTTCTTCCTGCTTGGTGTGTGTATGTTGGTGGTCATTGATTTTATGTCTGTTCACTTACTGGTCTTACACACAGTCACCACCACACACACACACACACACACACACACACACCCCACACACACACCACACACACACACACACACACACAAGAGAGAGAGAGAGAGAGAGAGAGGGGGGTGGAAGAAGGGAACGAAGGGAGTTACTTGAATAAACAGAATGCTGAGAAATATGAATAAAATGGCAACTGGAAAGGGGAAGGGAAAATATACAAATGGTGCGTGTGTGTGTGTTTATGCGCGACACACACAACACACACACAACACACACAACACACACACACAACCACACACACACACACCACGCACACACACACACACACACACACAACACACACACGCACGCACGCACGCACGCGCACACACACACACCACACACACACACACACACACACACACACACACACGTACATACAAGAAAGAGAGAGAGAGAGACAGAGATATAGAGAGAAGTACACACACCTAGGAGAAAATATGAATAATTCAGATATGATAGAAGTTTCCTTCTCACAAATGTAACAACAAATAATGTCAGCAACTGAAACAAAAGTTCCTAAGAGAACCTCACCATTTCTTTTCTGAAAAGAAAATTGATTTTCTTTCTGTTTGTCCCAAGAAAAGTACATTTCATTTGAAAAGCCCACAAGTTGTACAAGCCATCAGTTGAAAAGACAGATGATTTAACATCACAAAACTGCAATATTACAAAATAAGAAAAACCATACAAATATCTTCCTTTTCTTCGCCTTAGGGATATTTCGGAGGAGTCAACAAAAGGTCAAGGTTGTTCTATAACACTGAGGTCGTATGAGAGCGAGATGGTAGAGACGTAAACTTTTGTTAGGACCAGCATTATAAAGGTGGTGTTGCTCATCTTCTCTCCATCGCTGCTTTACCTTCCCTAACTTTGAGGAAAGTCAGGTACCCAGTCCACATTGCTGGCTATAATGGACTCTGATGGCACAAAGTTCTGTTCGAGTCAAGTTCTGTTCCTATGGTTGCGATCTTGAAAATGAGGTCTGCAGGTCTGCATGTTAGACGAGTACATTTGATCAGAATTCATCAAAAGATGACAGAGAAATCATAAACTGCTCCAATTTCATTTTGGCCTGTTTCTCACAATTCAAAAACTGGGCAATTGCGTGTTCACTATTCTTTACTATGCCCGTTCACCTCAAATATTTCATCCAAAAATATTTCATCAAAAAGGTTCTCCCGATATTTTTTTTTTATTATGGGTAATGTCTTTTCAATGCACTCGTGAGTGTGTCTGATAATAGTGAGAGAGAGGGGGGGGGGAGCAGACAGATAGAAAAGAGAGAGAGAGACAATCAGGAGAGAGAGAGAGGGGGGGGGAGCAGACAGATAGAAAAGAGAGAGAGAGACTATCAGACAGAAAAGAGAGAGAGAGAGAGAGAGAAAGAGGGTGTTAGTGTGTGTGTGTGTGTGTGTGTGTGTGTGTGTGTGTGTGTGTGTGTGTGTGTCTGTGTGTGTGTGTCTGTGTATGTGTATGTGTCTGTGTCTGTGTGTCTGTGTGTGTCTGCGTGTGTGTGTTCCAGTTTGCGTAGGTAAAGAATCTACTTGGTTTCTTGAAAATGCCATCTGGGGCTGTAGACATTCAATAGAACTATGGCTGAAACTCAGAAAGGTAGACAGTTAGCTGTCAAAGATCAATGGGACGTCTTCACAAGGATCAAAACACACGGTAGAATGATTGATTGCTTATACGTTCAATGGAAATCCGTTCTCACGGAGCACGTCGGTGGAGGGGGGACTAGTGGGGGTGGGGGGGGGGTGGGGGGGCGTGGCGATGGGATTTGGCAGTGATCCTGTGTTCATGTTTATATCATTTTATCACCACATGTTCGGTTTTGTTCTTTTCAAGAAGTCCCATTTTTCTCGGATACTTATACGCCTTTGTTTTGCCAACATTGTGCAGTTGATATGTTGCTGCACAGTCTGCATACTCCATCTTCGGTGGGTGTGCTTGCTGGGTGTTTTCATGCTTTATACATCTTTCAGTCACATCATTTCGTTTGTACTCTTCTTTCATTATATGTCTGTGTTCGTGCATACATTATTTGTACCATCAATCTGTATGCAAATGTGCAAAAAATTTATATTTTTTGTCATTTCATCATCAGTGACACCCCCGAAAACAGAGAATGGCTGCCTTAATGGCGAGGGGAAAAAATAGCCATATATGTGAAAACCCACTCGATTATTCATGTGCACATGGGAGTTTCAGCCCACAAACGAGAGAAAAAATCACTGACGGAAATTGTCCAAAATCACTGACGGAAATTGTCCAAAATCAAAACACTACTGACGGAAATTGTCCAAAATCAAAACACTACTGACGGAAATTGTCCACAATCAAAACACTACTGACGGAAATTGTCCACAATCAAAACATTGCGACGAAATTGTCCAAAATCAAAACATTCATGACGAAGTTGTCGTCCAAAATCAAAAGATCATTGACGGAAATCGTCCAAAATCAAAATATTACTGACGGAAATTGTCCAAAATTCAAAACATTACTGACGAACATTGACCAAAATCAAAACATTTCTAACGTAAATTTTCCAAAATGAAATCATAACTAACGGAAATTGTCCAAAATCAAAACATTACTGACGAAAGTTGTCCAGACTCTATATTTTCAAATCATCGTCAATTTTGAAGTATTTGTCACACTTCTAAACACAATCTTCGTACTTTTGAACAAAACAACGTAAGTACTGACAAGTTAAGGAAACAAGTTTTTTTGTATGCTCACTAGATCAGGAAAGAAGTTTGCCGTATGCTCACCAGTAAAGGAAACAAAATTGCCGTATGTTCACTTAGTTAAGGAAACAAGTTTGTTGTATGTTGACCAGTAAAGGAAACAAGTCTGCAATATGCCCACAAATAAAGGAGAAAAGTCTGATATGCACTTAGAAGTCTGCTATGCACTTTCAAATAAAGAAAAACTATTGTAGTGTATACTCACAAGTTAAATGAACAAGTCTGTTGTAATGTCAACAAGTTAGAGAAAACAGCTTACAATGTACTCACACCTGAAAGACACGAGTCCAGTGTTGGAGTTGTGAGAACAGTCAGAGAACTCTGGGCAGTGGCCAGCTCTGCGCACAGTGCAGTGGTGACTGTCAGACTGACCGGTGGACAGTGAGGGCTGGCCAGTCCTGGGAACCGGATGAAAGCCTTGCACCCCCGGGTGTGCAGCTCGTTAAGGAGACCCAGGTAAAGTTTATTTTGACAGCCAATGGGTCTTAGCACCCAAACCCCGGCTCTGCTCCCTGACAATGTGGTTAAGTATAAAGTGGTCGGTCAGAGTCGGCCATGCGTACTTAACAAGCCTCCGAGGTAAGTCTGATGTGTGTATGTTGTGTGTGTGTGTGTGTGTGTGTGTGTGTGTGTGTGTGTGTGTGTGTGTGTGTGTGTGTGTGTGTTGTGTGTGTGTGTGTGTGTGTGTGTGTGTGTGTGTGTGTGTGTGTAGGAAGGACTGTAGATCTGTGTGAAAGCTTCTCTCTAATATGTAAATGTAATTACGGCAGACATTATAGATTTGTGTGCGTGTGTTCACACTTGTGAGTTACCAGCAACCTACACATTGTTTCCAATCACTTTACCAACTTGATTTGGTTTATACTGTTTCCTGTCAACTACCTCTCTTCCAGGGCTTTCGCTGACATTGTTATAATGTCCATAATCTGTTGTATAAACTAACAAAAGTACAAATCGTATGTATTTTTTCCATCAGACTTACTTACTCCGCCTTAATTAAGAAGCTAAAACTGGCCCCAGGAACTGCATATAATTTCCCGTGTCCTTGACCCAGCCGGTGGAAAACGATTGCGCGTTACACTGCATGTGTACAAAGTTACATTGCGTCACGCATTGCTCGTTGCCATTATGACTCATTGTTACATAACTGAAGAATAATAGTTACATTTTAGGTTCAGTTTGCAAAAATGGCTTCCAGAAGTGCATATAATTTCCTGTTGTCCTTGAAGCCCGTGGAAGCAAATTGCGTGTTGGCCACTGCTGAGGTTGTACAGTCTGCATAAATACGTGTACATGGCGTTTACGTGGTGGTCGTTGCCAACATGACCCGGTGATAAGTTGAAGACTAACAGTTTCATTTCGGTAACAATTTGCACACAGAAGACGTCACGGTGCATAAATATTACCACGAATATTACACACCCACACGCCGTGTGACGGAGATCATACATAACACGACAGACATCGTAAGCCTGGTGTACGTACATCTTCAGCACTAGAGAAGTCTCCAAGTTCCGGATTCTGAATTAAGCTGAGTTTGGAGTTTGTTCAACAGGGGATTCATCGTACTCTGGCAATTCCGAATGCATTCTATTTACATTTCCTATCAGTTATCTGGCAGATTTCATGGCCACTGGCCTGTACTATCCCCACTGGCCTGTACTATCCCCACTGGCCTGTACTATCCCCACTGGCCTGTACTATCCCCACTGGCTTGTACTATCCCCACTGGTTTGTACTATCCCCACTGGCCTGTACTATCCCCACTGGCCTGTACTATCCCCACTGTCCTGTACTATCCCCACTGGCCTGTACTATCCCCACTGGCCTGTACTATCCCCACTGGCCTGTACTATCCCCACTGGCCTGTACTATCCCCCACTATCTCCCATGATTCTAATCATCCCCACTATCCCCATTGTCCTGTACTATCCCCACTGGCCTGTACTATCCCCCACTATCTCCCATGATTCTAATCATCCCCACTATCCCCCATTGTCCTGTACTATCCCCACTGGCCTGTACTATCCCCACTGGCCTGTACTATCCCCACTGGCCTACACTATCTCCTACTAGCCTGTACTATCCCCACTATCTCCCATGATTCTAATCATCCCCACTATCCCCACTGTCCTGTACTATCCCCACTGTCCTGTACTATCCCCACTGGCCTGTACTATCCCCACTGTCCTGTACTATCCCCACTGGCCTGTACTATCCCCACTGTCCTGTACTATCCCCACTGTCCTGTACTATCCCCACTGGCCTGTACTATCCCCACTATCTCCCATGATTCTAATCATCCCCACTATCCCCCATTGTCCTGTACTATCCCCACTGGCCTGTACTATCCCCACTGGCCTACACTATCTCCTACTAGCCTGTACTATCCCCCACTATCTCCCATGACTCTAATCATCCCCACTATCCCCCACTGTCCTGTACTATCCCCCACTGACCTGCACTATCCCCACTCTCCCTCACTGATCTCTAGTACCCTCCATATTTTTACGCGGGCTGTCTGGCTATTTGAGAGAGCCGTGGACAGGAGATGTCATGCGTCAGTTAACCCTTTGACTCCTGAAGCATATCCACCAACTGCAAAAACTGAACCCTTTGACTCTCTCCACCCTATCCACCAGCTTCCTGCAGGAAGCTGGTGGATAGGGTGAGAGAGTCAAAGGGTTCAGTTTTTGCTTTGCTAGCATGGTTGGTAATGCAGGATGCTGATGGTTGGACTGCAGGAGTCAAAGGGTTAAATCCCATCCCCTACATATAAGTGGTCTGTTGGCTGCTTAAATCTAAATAATGCTTCAGTCATTGTTATGATACAGTGTTCAACACGTCCTGCTACCCCCCCCCCCCCCCTCCATCTCCTCAACAGCATCGAAATCCATTTTCTTTATATTTCTAGACAACACTCATGTACTGAAACGCAACAGGTTTGAATAATAATAATAATAATTACAATATTTATATAGCGCAAAATCTTGATAAAATCAAATCTAAGTGCTGAAACACACACACACACACACACACACACACACACACACCCCACACACACACACACACACACACACACACACACACACACACACACGCATGGCTATAAATGGGGAGAAAGAATAAAAGCAATGGAAAATTATTGAGAGCATATTATGTGAAAGAAGCGTTATTTCGGAAATATAATGAATATGGACAGTTTCTTTCCTCTACAGTTTTCTGTTTGTTTGTTGTTGTTGTTTTTTGTTGTTGTTGTTTTGTTTTGTTTTGTTTTGTTTTGTGTATGCATGGAAGTTATTGATACATTAATTTTTATCCTCTCCAGATGACAGATAAAACGCACGACTTGTGTCCTTACAGCTTGACTTACCCAATGGATTCTAAGAAAAAAGTATTGTCTCGATCTGCCGTGTGGATTCTAAGAGAAAGTATTTTCTCGATCTGCCGTGTGGATTCTAAGAAAAAGTAGTCTCGATCAGCCGTGTGGATTCTAAGAGAAAGTATTGTCTCGATCTGCCGTGTGGATTCTAAGAAAAAGTATAGTCTCGATCTGCCGTGTGGATTCTAAGAGAAAGTATTTTCTCGATCTGCCGTGTGGATTCTAAGAAAAAAGTATTGTCTCGATCAGCCGTGTGGATTCTAAGAGAAAGTATTGTCTCGATCTGCCGTGTGGATTCTAAGAGAAAGTATTGTCTCGATCTGCCGTGTGGATTCTAAGAGAAAGTATTGTCTCGATCTGCCGTGTGGATTCTAAGAAAAAGTATTGTCTCGATCTGCCGTGTGGATTCTAAGAAAAAGTATTGTCTCGATCTGCCGTGTGGATTCTAAGAAAAAGTATTGTCTCGATCTGCCGTGTGGATTCTAAGAAAAAGTATTGTCTCGATCTGCCGTGTGGATTCTAAGAAAAATTATTGTCTCGATCTGCCGTGTGGATTCTAAGAAAAAGTATTTTCTCGATCTGCCGTGTGGATTCTAAGAAAAATTATTGTCTCGATCTGCCGTGTGGATTCTAAGAGAAAGTATTTTCTCGATCTGCCGTGTGGATTCTAAGAGAAAGTATTTTCTCGATCTGCCGTGTGGATTCTAAGAAAAAGTATTGTCTCGATCTGATGTGTGGATTCTAAGAAAAAGTATTGTCTCGATCTGCCGTGTAGATTCTAAGAAAAAGTATTGTCTCGATCTGCCGTGTGGATTCTAAGAAAAATTATTGTCTCGATCTGCCGTGTAGATTCTAAGAAAAAGTATTGTCTCGATCTGCCGTGTGGATTCTAAGAAAAAGTATTGTCTCGATCTGCCGTGTGGATTCTAAGAAAAAGTATTGTCTCGATCTGCCGTGTGGATTCTAAGAAAAAGTATTGTCTCGATCTGCCGTGTGGATTCTAAGAAAAGGTATTGTCTCGATCTGCCGTGTGGATTCTAAGAAAAAGTATTGTCTCGATCTGCCGTGTGGATTCTAAGAAAAAGTATTGTCTCGATCTGCCGTGTGGATTCTAAGAAAAGGTATTGTCTCGATCTGCCGTGTGGATTCTAAGAAAAAGTATTGTCTCGATCTGCCGTGTGGATTCTAAGAAAAGGTATTGTCTCGATCTGCCGTGTGGATTCTAAGAGAAAGTATTGTCTCGATCTGCCGTGTGGATTCTAAGAAAAAGTATTGTCTCGATCTGCCGTGTGGATTCTAAGAAAAGGTATTGTCTCGATCTGCCGTGTGGATTCTAAGAGAAAGTATTGTCTCGATCTGCCGTGTGGATTCTAAGAAAAAGGTGATTGTTATCGTGACAGAGACAGGACGTGTCATCGGTACTGACATGACTTCAAAACCTTTAACGTACATGTTTGATGGTCTGTATACCGACAGGGTGTTTTTGTTTGCTTGTTTGTTTGCTTGCTTTGCTTGTTTTGCTTGTTTTGTTTGTTTATTTGTTTCTTTGCTTGTTTCTTTGCTTGTCAGCATTCCGATTTTTTTCGGATGCATGTATGCATGTTATTTTGTCCATGCTGTGTAGATGGTATGTTGCTGCACAGTCTGCATACTCTGTTTTTGATAAGTATGCATGCTGGGTGTTTTCATGTTTCCATAAACCAGAAGACACCGACACGACTTACAACAGAATCTTTAAAGTGCATATTTGATGTTCTGCATGTGTATACTACATAGAGGGCTGAGGCACTAGCAGGTGTGCATACATGTTCACCTGGGAGAGGGGAACAATCTCCACTCTTTGAGAACCAGGTAGAAGGTACCCAGGCAGGATCGAACCCTGACCTGTCAATTGGAAGTCAGACATTTTACCACTCGACTATCGTGGCTGTCGACAGAGGTTAGCAGCCCCCCATGGTTCATATCACCATTCAAACATGCTGTCAAGTGGTCTTCTTCTCAGACACTCTCTCTGTTTTCCAGGCAATGGGGAATGACAAGCTCAGCCAGCTGATCAAGGTAAATCAGAAGCACCAGAAGATTGGTCCTCCAGTGGATCCCGGTGGGATGGCAGGAATCAAGACGGTAGGTGTGCTAGCATAAAGAGGAGCTCGGGAAGACAAACCAGACAACAGTGTCAGTATCACGAAAAGAGAAGTATCCTCTAGAGCCCGTTTCTTACACGCTAGCATGCTCACACACAAAGTGACGAGGGCGAGGAAAAAAGTGTGATATGAAACGGACGTGTGGCGGCAGTAGATTTTACCCATTGTCATCATCATGATCATCATCATCATGTGCCCTGCCGCATGATCCTCCACACGAATCTATCCCCTGTCACTGCAAGTACATCTCCCACTCTCTCTCTCTCTCTCTCTCTCTCTCTCTCTCTCTCTCTTCTCTCTCTCTCTCTCTCTCTCTCTTCAGCCACCCTGTAAGTCCGCCCAATATTTTCTTCCTGGGTTTTCTTGGTGTTCTCTTTCCCTCCAACTTTTTACAGCGCTTGTTTCACGCTAGGATACTGGCACGCAAGTGGCGAGGGCGAACCAGTGTACAGCGCTTATTTCATAACAGAAGACGGAGTCATCGTCAAATACAAAGGCGACTTACACGAACGCCATCTTTACCTGCCGGCAAGATTCTCCCGATGCTACCTAGCCATGCCTAGCGAATACCTAGCACGCTTACCATCAGGTATAACAAACAAAACAAAAAACAAACAAAACAAAAAACAAACAAAACAACAACAACAAACGACCCTATCTAGAGTACCTCGCGAAAACGAAGTGTGTAAGAAACGGACATTGGATGGCTCCTTGAGCCACGTACAGAAAGGGGCGACTACCGGCACTGCCCAAAGAGCGATAAGTACCGTAATCCTGACTTGACTAAGCACAGGTCAAACCGGCTAAAGGCTTGCATTGGTGACTGGGGGAAGGGAGGTAAGTTATAACGTAGCCAGAAATCACGCAATGGTGAGATGGAAACACAGTCACTGGTTGATATAACTGGTCTTTGTCGATTTTCCTCTATACTCGACACACAAAACAGCTCCACCAACCCCTCTCGAAATCCAAAATCAACTATACATTATAAGCAGTAGTTTTTTTGTGTTATTGTAGAAGTTTTCATTTATATAGAATCGCATGCAGTCATATCAATGGTTACTACCAGATGGTGTATCATCATAGGAATCAAAAGGGTAGATACGCCGTTCAGGCAGATAACCTTCCATTGCATGTAACCTGGATAGGAGGTTACAGTACAGAATTGAACGTGAGCCTTTTTTGCAAGTCTTAGTGATTGCCTGCACGTTCTCAATGACACAAAAACAACAAAAAACACAAAAAACAACAACAAACACAACACCAGACACACAAAAGTGACGAAAATTAAATTTTTTACTTCCTTGTCCTTGACTCAGAGTAGAAATTGTTACCTACTTTGTCACGGTCATATCACTTATTTCGGCATCAGTCACTCAACAAAATCTGTGTTTACCTCACCCGCAATAAGAAAAAATAAAAAAGGGTTTTAAATTATTTTACCTAAAGAGTAAGAAACACTTGGGACAGACTTGGTGAAGAATGTATTCCCTATGACTGTGTCTACCTTATCTCTGTGTGGATCAAGGAGAGGATTTAGAGGGGATTATAACCAGATTATAGGGATAAACAACAACAGGCACAGCGCGTGAGAGTCCAGTCATAACATACCTCAGAGATAAGCGTAACCAGCAAGGTCTCCTATGACTCCACTATTCATGACAGAAGTTATTGCTAAATGTTTCTTGTCAACCACTTGTCAAAATGGGTAGCAACAATTATTATTAATGATGGCACTCTCCTCGTTTGGATTTGACCTCAGAGAGAGCCAGGCTCGGCCAGCCACAAACGACTTGGCCATTCACTGCTGAAGTTAGTGCTAAACCTTTTTCTTTCACCACTTGTCGAACCGAATAGCAGCAATTGTTTTACTTAAAACCACTTTTCTCGTTCCGACTTTGATTGATAGCATCAACATGGCGTAGTAGAACAATAAAAAATGCTTGTAAGTGTGTGAGTGTGTTGGTGTGGTGTGTGGGGTGCGTGAGTGTTTGTGTGTTTTGTGTTTGGAGAGGAGAGAGAGAGAGAGAGAGAGAGGAGTGTGTGTGTGTGTGTGTGTGGTGTTGTGTGTGTGTGTGCTGCGTGAGCGCATTCTGAGTAATGTTTTCTACAATGTGTGTAGTACGGTTTTTGTTGTTGTTGTTGTTTCTTTCTTTTTTTTTCACTTTGAAACTTTCGGAGAAAAAAATATTCCACAAACACACTGTGAATTTCCATCATGACTAAAATTAATTCAGCTTCTCTCAAAAAAAACAAAAAAAAAAAGGGCAAGCAATAAGAATCATGACAATGTGTTCATACAAATCTCTTTAAAAGAACAAAGATATTTCATAGATACCCACTTAATTTTGACATCCACATAATAGCATCACTATATTTGTAGCTGGCTGGAATGCTACTTTAGTGTGAAGTTTGAATCTTTTATGTGACTAGTATTTACGTTATGTCGCGAAACAAGTGATAGATAGTTGTTTTGTGTTTCGCACGTCTTCATGAGGGGCAATGGCCAAGATGGACAACCATCTGATGTCTGAAGTCTCACTGTGCGGGCGCTATGTTGCTTTACATTTTTCATGTTCTGCCTTCAGCTGATGTGTATGTCAGTAACTTGTGTGTTTCCACGAAGCCACCGAGCACTGACACGGCCTGCACGTTCTTTAAGTTAAGCGTGTTTGATGTTGTGTGCACGTATGCACACACGAAGGGTACACGGGCACTAGTAGGTCTGCACACGTGTTGACACAGGAGATTAGGGAAATGTCCAGCCTTTACCTCCAGGCTCTACCGGTCTGTGTTAAAACTCAGGCCTACTGACTGTGGACTGAGGTGTGAACCACTTGCCTGTCACGTCTGTCGCCAGGTGGATTTCACACCTGACACACAGTCTGGATTTTCAAACAGGGTCACAAGACGGTGAGTGACCTGGATGTATATGCATGCCCACATACGCCTTTCTCTATGATCAACTTTTCATGGGATACAAATACAAAGTCTCCTCCCTCTCTCTCCTCTTCTTTCTCAGACTCAGACGCACTTGCATGCTACAACACAACACACCACGACACACACACACACAACAACACACACACGACACACACACACACACACACACACAAAACATCAATGCACCACCATCACACACACACACACGTACACATACATGCACGCACGTACGCGCTCGCACAGAAGGAGAGAGAGACAGACAGACGAAAGAACAGGAGAGGACAGAGAAGAGAGACAGGAGAGAGACAGAGCACAGAGAGAGACAAGAGGACGAGAGAGCAGAGAGAGAGACAGAGAGAGACAGAGAGAGAGACAGGAGAGAAGGAGAGAGACAGAGAGAGAGACAGAGAGACAGAGAGAGAGACAGGGAGAGAGTGACAGAGAGAAAAGAGAGACAGAGAGAGACAGAGAGAGAGACAGAAGAACAGGGAGAGAGACAGAGAGAGAGCCGATAATCCTCACTGACTTTTGACACACAAAAACAGAACTCCTCAAAACAGATCCACACTCTCACTCCCCTTTCCCTTACCTTCCAACACCCCGCTTCACCCCCCCCACCCACCCCCCCCCACCCACCACACACGATCCCTGTAATCCACGGGTATAATGATCACACCCTGAGCCGTGTCCTGGTGACAGGCCAGTGGGAACAGATTGCAGCCAGGTCTGTGTACATTTCAGTCTCCAACGACGTGTCTGTCTTTTTACGGCGTCCTAGCAATCATCTTTACCTACAACACCACTTTATAGACGTACCAGCCCTTCCAACTCTTGACTGTCTCTTACCAGATACGTAGCAATCATCATCAGGACTGGCCAGCTCATGGGTTTATGTGCAGGCTTAAGGCTTGTGCTATGATCACTCTGGATCTTCTCCATCACTTGGCACCAGTGGCGTTAGTGAATATGAAACATTATTTTGAGAAACTGAAACTGAAACTTTGCTTACAGCACGACTGTATAGGTTTTATCCTTTGAACGACTTGTTTCTTATTGGTTACTTAAACAAGCATCTTTGTTTACAACACCAATTTATAGACTTCAGTTCTTCAGTGACTTGGCTGTCCGTTAATGGGTAGCCTATTTAACAACCATCTTTATTTACAGTGTCATGCTGATAACTTCAGGGTTGCAGGTTTCAGACGGACCACAGTTCATACCGGGCTGGCGGCTCTTACAATAGAACCGTGGACGTACGATCTGTATCTCAAGTTCAATCACAGCACAAAAAATAAAAACTGGCTTGTCTGCTGTCTGTCTTAGTGCTCTCATTGTCTGCTGTCTGTCTTAGTGCTCTCATTGTCTGCTGCCTGTCTTAATGCTCTCATTGTCTGCTGCCTGTCTTAATGCTCTCATTGTCTGCTGCTGTCTTAATGCTCTCATTGTCTGCTGCCTGTCTTAATGCTCTCATTGTCTGCTGACTGTCTTAATGCTCTCATTGTCTGCTGCCTGTCTTAATGCTCTCATTGTCTGCTGCTGTCTTAATGCTCTCATTGTCTGCTGTCTGTCTTAGTGCTCTCATTGTCTGCTGTCTGTCTTAATGCTCTCATTGTCTGCTGCTGTCTTAATGCTCTCATTGTCTGCTGCTGTCTTATGCTCTCATTGTCTGCTGCTGTCTTAATGCTCTCATTGTCTGCTGTCTGTCTTAATGCTCTCATTGTCTGCTGTCTGTCTTAATGCTCTCATTGTCTGCTGTCTGTCTTAATGCTCTCATTGTCTGCTGTCTGTCTTAATGCTCTCATTGTCTGCTGCTGTCTTAGTGCTCTCATTGTCTGCTGTCTGTCTTAGTGCTCTCATTGTCTGCTGTCTGTCTTAATGCTCTCATTGTCTGCTGTCTGTCTTAATGCTCTCATTGTCTGCTGTCTGTCTTATGCTCTCATTGTCTGCTGTCTGTCTTAATGCTCTCATTGTCTGCTGTCTGTCTTAATGCTCTCATTGTCTGCTGTCTGTCTTAATGCTCTCATTGTCTGCTGTCTGTCTTAATGCTCTCATTGTCTGCTGTCTGTCTTAATGCTCTCATTGTCTGCTGCCTGTCTTAATGCTCTCATTGTCTGCTGCTGTCTTAATGCTCTCATTGTCTGCTGTCTGTCTTAATGCTCTCATTGTCTGCTGTCTGTCTTAATGCTCTCATTGTCTGCTGTCTGTCTTAATGCTCTCATTGTCTGCTGTCTGTCTTAATGCTCTCATTGTCTGCTGTCTGTCTTAATGCTCTCATTGTCTGCTGTCTGTCTTATGCTCTCATTGTCTGCTGTCTGTCTTAATGCTCTCATTGTCTGCTGTCTGTCTTAATGCTCTCATTGTCTGCTGTCTGTCTTAATGCTCTCATTGTCTGCTGTCTGTCTTAATGCTCTCATTGTCTGCTGTCTGTCTTAATGCTCTCATTGTCTGCTGTCTGTCTTAATGCTCTCATTGTCTGCTGTCTGTCTTAATGCTCTCATTGTCTGCTGTCTGTCTTAGTGCTCTCATTGTCTGCTGTCTGTCTTAATGCTCTCATTGTCTGCTGTCTGTCTTAATGCTCTCATTGTCTGCTGTCTGTCTTAATGCTCTCATTGTCTGCTGTCTGTCTTAGATGCTCTCATTGTCTGCTGTCTGTCTTAATGCTCTCATTGTCTGCTGTCTGTCTTAATGCTCTCATTGTCTGCTGTCTGTCTTAATGCTCTCATTGTCTGCTGTCTGTCTTAATGCTCTCATTGTCTGCTGTCTGTCTTAATGCTCTCATTGTCTGCTGCCTGTCTTAATGCTCTCATTGTCTGCTGTCTGTCTTAATGCTCTCATTGTCTGCTGTCTGTCTTAATGCTCTCATTGTCTGCTGTCTGTTATCTTCATTGTGTCTATGCTCTCATTGTCTGCTGTCTGTCTTAATGCTCTCATTGTCTGCTGTCTGTCTTAGTGCTCTCATTGTCTGCTGACTGTCTTAGTGCTCTCATTGTCTGCTGTCTGTCTTAATGCTCTCATTGTCTGCTGACTGTCTTAGTGCTCTCATTGTCTGCTGCCTGTCTTAATGCTCTCATTGTCTGCTGTCTGTCTTAGTGCTCTCATTGTCTGCTGTCTGTCTTAATGCTCTCATTGTCTGCTGCCTGTCTTAATGCTCTCATTGTCTGCTGCCTGTCTTAATGCTCTCATTGTCTGCTGCCTGTCTTAATGCTCTCATTGTCTGCTGCTGTCTTAATGCTCTCATTGTCTGCTGTCTGTCTTAATGCTCTCATTGTCTGCTGTCTGTCTTAATGCTCTCATTGTCTGCTGCTGTCTTAATGCTCTCATTGTCTGCTGTCTGTCTTAATGCTCTCATTGTCTGCTGCCTGTCTTAATGCTCTCATTGTCTGCTGTCTGTCTTAATGCTCTCATTGTCTGCTGTCTGTCTTAATGCTCTCATTGTCTGCTGCCTGTCTTAATGCTCTCATTGTCTGCTGTCTGTCTTAATGCTCTCATTGTCTGCTGCCTGTCTTAATGCTCTCATTGTCTGCTGCCTGTCTTAATGCTCTCATTGTCTGCTGTCTGTCTTAATGTTCTCATTGTCTGCTGCCTGTCCTAATGCTCTCATTGTCTGCTGTCTGTGTTAATGCTCTCATTGTCTGCTGCCTGTCTTAATGCTCTCATTGTCTGCTGCTGTCCTAATGCTCTCATTGTCTGCTGCCTGTCCTAATGCTCTCATGCTCATTCTGGTGGTGTCAGTTTAATATTTCATAGGTGTGTAGATTTAGCGCAGACTCAAGGAGTCTGCCAGAATGGAGAATGGATTGGGTGGCTCGTGGATGAAATTGTCTGAGTGCAGTGAATTCCTTTTGAAAAAACTCCAAATTTTCTCTTTTAGTCTTCTTTGGAAGTCAGGAAGTCAGGGCTCTCTCTCTCCATGAGTAATACTCTCTGAAGGTTCCCTGGTATGCTTCAGATGTCTGGGTTATGGTAAACCGTTTGAGGCATCTGCTTGGTTTAATGTGCTTGATACTTAGCAATAATCTTTCAGTCTTTGAAAGTCACTGCTCTCTTCACGAGTTAAACCTCTCTTATGATTCCCTAGCATTCTGTAGACGCCTCAGGTATGGCAAACAGGCCAAGCCATCCACTTGATCTGTCGGCTGTTGCCAGGTCTAATTCGTGCGATGACTTCACTGTTGTTTGTCTTTCACTTGGCAATAATCTGTGTTTGACACTTATGGAAAACTAACAGTCGATGCTATCTTGTGTGTCCCAGTCATTTTGATCGTTACCTTCCATCTAGTGATAACGGCTGACTCAGTTGATACAACTACGGATCAGGATGTGATGTCCTGCATTCAGTTCTAACCCGCTCCATAAAAACCAGTCTGTCCACAGACTACGCTCCAGTGGTTCTGGGGGGTCAGCTTAATGTTCCCCTCCCTCTACCCGTTCCTTCATTTCTAGAACTCATTAACGCAATGTTTCAGTTTCAGTTTCTCAAGATGACGTCTCCGCGCTCGGAACGACTTCCTTATGCACTAACGTCACAGATGCCATGTGTATGGTCACCGTGGCACATGCCTTAAGCCTGCACAATAACACATGAGCTGGCCAGGTCTTGAGGCCCTACCATGACTATATTTTACCTAGTCTATATTTCATACTGGTATTTCATCAGCGTACTACTGGAATAATCTTAACGTATTGAGTTTTGCTTAGTGTGAAGTCAGCCAGAAAGAAGTATGGCCAACAGAATTTTACATGTATTTTACATTTTACATTTACGTGCATTTTACACGAAACTGTCCACATAAATTCAAATTTGCGATAACGTCAGTGTGTGAAAGTCAAGGTCAATTTCAAGATGCAAATTTATCGTTTTGTTTGTGACCGTTTTGTTTTGTGTCGCAACAATCTTAAAGTGTTTGAGATTTATGATCAACTGTAACGGTCATTGTGGTGTTTATGAGCCACAACCTTTCCACCTGTTTGAGAGTTATGGT
>JAPXFY010000015.1:81853308-81855808 GCA_030674185.1 Monoplex corrugatus
TCTATCCAGGCCCTCTTTAGTTCAATGCTGTCCTCATGCAACTCTCTACCCTCGTATCTGTGGGCCCGCCAAGTCCTGTGAATTACCTACCCCTGTAGTACCTGTCAGTGTATTAACGGTAACCTTAGATGTTCCTGTCTCCAGTTTGTTCCCTTTACTTCAGGACATGGAGGTGACCTGTTGGAAGACTGCCAGATTCGTGACTCGTGTCCTGCTTTGTTGTCACGAGGAGACAATGGTTTCTTTGTTTCCTTGTTTGTTTGTGTGTCTTGAAGACAACAGTATTCATGCCTTAACTCGTGTTGTTTGCGTGTTTGTTTGGTTGTTTGTTTTTGTTTGTTTGGCTTTAAACAAAAACAGTATTCATGCTCACAGTTCCTGCCTTCCTTTTTTTGCTTTGTTCGTTTTCTGTGCTACTCTGTGTGTGTGTGTGTGTGTGTGTGTGTGTGTGTGTGTGTGTGTGTGTGTGTGTGTGTGTGTGTGTGTGTGTGTGTGTGTGTGTGTGTGTGTGTGTGTGTGTGTGTGTGTGTGTGTGTGCCACAGTCCCGAGACAAATCACCTCATCATAGTACAATGCCACCCACTTTGTTCTTCTTTTTGTATGTATGTGAGCATATTGTTTAACTTCACCCGTAGATTTTTCTTCAACATTTGACCATGGACAAAGAATTTGTTTTGGTTGGTTGGTTGGTTGGTTGGTTGGTTGGTTGGTTGGTTGGTTGGTTGGTTGGTTGGTTGGTTGGTTGGTTGGTTGGCTGGTTGGTTGGTTGGTTGGTTGGTCTGGTTTAGTTTGGTTTTGCTGTGAGATATTTCACATGCACTAATGCATGCTGTAAACGGGACCTCGGTTTATTGTCTCGTCAGAAAGACTAGTACCCAGCCACACTTAAAGTGTAGCAGAGGGAGGGGAGGGAGACAATCACTATCTGACAGGGAATGGAACCTGGGTTTCTCGTGCCCTAAGTAGCCGCTTTACCCACTAGACCACACACTCCATGAGAAAGTGATATCAGTGGACCTCAACTGTCACGAATTAACCTTTTGACTCCCGCACCCTGTCCCCATGGCATTCTGCATTGTCAATCATGCTAGCAAAGCAAACACCTAGCCCTTTGACTCCCTCACCCTTACTCTCTCCACCAGCTTCTTGCAGGAAGATGGTGGAATAAGGTGAGGGAGTGAAAGGGTTACTTTTTTGCAGTTAGTGGATAGGGTGTGGGAGTCAGAGGGTTAAACTGGAAAAGGCTGCCTCCAACTTGGCAGTGAGATGACCATCTCCAACACAGCGGGTCACAAGTGGTGGATGGTGGATGGTGGATGGCCTCCAGTTATGAAGGTTAGCTGGGAAGTAAGCCAGGCTTATCTGAACGAATAGGCTGTCTTAGATCAACTAGCGATAGTTACAATCAGGACAGGGTGGGACGGCACCCAGCAATGCTACACCTAAAAAACACTCTCTGTGTCCTATGACGGAGCCATCAGGTGGATAAGGGCCACCTCAAAAGACCTAGCCCCCTGCCCTAAAAGGATCAATCTTTTGGCTATGAGGGGCAACCCCCTACAGAAAACTGAAGTCAATGGTACCAGGTCTGTAGGTATCCCCTAACGAACCGTGGTAGTATCATTAGAAGAAAATTATTGTTGTATTCTTTGGATTTTTAGAATATGGGGATGACAAACGGCCACTATGACACTTGGAGATAGAAATCCTACTGTGACGGCAAACAAGAAGAAGAATGAATGAAACAAAGAGCTCAGAGAAAAGAAAAAACATCCAGTGTTTTCGGGTCATTTGTTCTAACGTGTCATGTTCGTGTCCATTTATCAAGTGCAACCAACCTGAACACAGGGATCAAAGGAAAAGTTAAACGCTGTGTTCAGATCGATGAAGGTATCGATACACACAATCATGGAGACACGGCAGTTAACCCTTTCATTCCATGACCGACATGTTCGGTAATAAAGTGGGTAAGACGTTACACGTCCGATCGGAAGGTCTGGGGTTCGATTTTGTTTGGATACGTCCTGCCTGGTGGGTAAAGGGTGGAGATTTGTCCCATCTTCCAGGTCAATACGTGTGTAGAGCTGTCAATGCCTAAACACTCTTCGTCTGTATACGCCCACAGAATATCAGATGTGCACGTTAAAGATCCTGTAAGTCATGTCAGTGTCTGGTGGCTTATGAAAACATGACAACGCTCAGCATGCACACCCAGAGTCTGTGGACTGTGCAGCAACATATAGCATACTATCATCATCAAGTGCCCTGCCGCATGGCGTTGATTTTCATGGCCCTCCACACGAATCTGTCCCTTATCGCTGCAAGTACATCTCCCACCCTCACTGTCCTCAGCCACTCTGCAAGTCCGTCCAATATTTTCTCCTTGGGTCTACCCGAAGCTCTCTTTCCCTCCAGCTGTCCTGTTGTGACCAGGTACTCTAATTTCTCTTTCCTCGTAAAATGGCCTATGAATGTTGTTTGTCTTTTCCTAAACTTCTT
>JAPXFY010000015.1:81860808-81863308 GCA_030674185.1 Monoplex corrugatus
CCTCTCTCTCTTTGTCTTCCTCTTTCTCTCTCTCACACACACACACTTCACTGCTCTAAATACAATATGCTAAATCCAAGTGACGTGTTTTGTGAAGATTATATGTAAATACGCGTAAATCTTGTACATGACCACACTCCGCTCATTCCGGCCCCTTAACACACCACACACTCAAGTTTATTCAGTCGATTTCCCAGCACCAGGAAACCCATGGGAGCAGCAATGTGAAGCCGCCATGGCCACCAACAAGAGAAGACTCTTCACTGCTGCCGGGTCACTACAGAGTGCCAACAGTACGAGTTCTAATCCAGCATATTCAGGGCTCTGCTTACTATGCCCCTTACAAACAGCAGTAATCAGAACTAGGTGGAGTTTGGAGTTTGGAGTTTGGTCAAGAGATATTCATCGCACTCTGACAGTTCCATACGCGCTCTACTCAAATCTGTCAACAATTATCTGGCAGACTCCCTGAGCCTGCGCAAAACCCTGCGCGCTAGCAAGGTCTTGAAACATGAATGGGGAGGAAAAACAGACATGAAACACTAAGCTGACGTCACCAACAATGATAGACACATTAGTATGGACTTCTTACTACTGCTCATGAACACATGGGCATTCCATTTGGTCCCTTTTTATCCACTGGACGAGGCGGCAGGGAAGTTTTTAGTCCTCTTTTTATTATCCGTTGTTTGGTGGTGTTTGTGGTCTGTTTGTGACCGTGCATTCGCGCTTGACAAAGGCCGGTTGGCCGAAAATTTGCGCTTGTCTTGTCTTGTGTTGAATACGCGCTTGCTTTGGTTTGCTTGGTGCAGGTTCACATTAGTATGGGCAGCAAACAGTCCAGTTTTTCTTGTTGGGCGGCGAGCAGGCCAGTTTTTATAGCGTTGGAATCGGACTCGAGATATCAGATCTTGAGTCCATGACTTTATCGAAAGTACCAACCAGCGCGATACTGTTGTTCGGTGAATTAGAGCAACACCTTCTATGATGTATCTGTAAAATAGATCAGGCTGGGCTGTGTGGTCCTAGTCTTCCCAACCAGCGCGATACTGTTGTTCAGTGAATTAGAGCAACACCTTTCATGATGTATCTGTAAAATAGATTAGGCTGGGCTGTGTGGTCCTAGTCTTCCCAACGAGCTCACAGCACGCTTTACTCTGGACAGGAAGCGGTCTTGTTTTTTTTTGTTCTTGTGGTTGGTTGGTCTGATTTAGTTTTGATTTGGTTTGGTTGGTTTGTCCACTACGATATTGTAAAATGGACTAACAGTTTACACCTGTTCTATACCGTTCATTGAACAGACTTTCACTGTGTTCTTGGTTCTGACGTAGGCCTGTCTGCTATTCGTGATGGCTAATGTCCACTACGACATCTGTTGTCAGAGTTTGTCTGCTTATCCAATACAGTAGCCATTGATTAGAGGGATGATGAGGATGGGTGGGTGGGGGTGCACCATCTATACTTAGTTTTGATTTGTTCATGTCCTTCTGAGTGGTGAATAGAGTTGAGTGAACGTTCACACACGCGTGCCGTACGCACATACACTCACACGTACACACACGCACTAATACACATGTTCGCGTCTATCTAACTGGTAAACAAATCTGAGTAAAGGTTCACGAGCGCGTCACACACACACACACACACACACACCCCAAACTTCGCGCCATTGTCAAGTTAATTCGATCTACATGAGTGACCAGTTTACAGTTATAAATAAAACAGTCTAAGTATTAGTATATATGGTTATATCATAAATAAATCAGTCCAATACTTTGTCCCTCGATACAATCCTCATGGTCCAATCAATACCGGAAAAGATCAGTAACACCATAACTAAATCAGTATAAAATACTTTGTCCGTCGATACAATCTTTATGGTCCAATCAATATCGAAAAAAGATCAGTAGAACCATAAATAAATCAGTCTATAATACTCTGTTCTTTGACACAACCCTTATATTCCTATCAACATCGAGGTGGTTGGTTCTTTTGATACAATCGTAAACTCAAGATCAGATATCTTGAGTTCAAATCTGGTCCCAGGGAGAAGATACTAGACGGACTTGCAGAGTGGCTGAAGACAGGGAAGGTGGAAGAGATGCTTGAGGCAACAAGAGATAGAGACAGATGGAAGTCCATAATCGCCAACGCCATGCGGCAAGGCACATGATGATGATGATGATGAATTCTAGTCTGCAATAATACTAAAAACTGGCCTGTTCGCTACCCATCTTAATGTTTCCATCATCCTGATGGTGACAGTTTAGTGTTTCATACGTCCTTTCTCTCTCCCCTTCCCTTCTCAACACCTCACCGGTGCATATGGGTTTGCACAGGCTCCAGGAATCTGCTAGATGATTGCCGGAAGATTTGGGTGGAGCGCATACGGAATTGTCCCTCTTGAGCAAACTCCAAGTTCCAGTATCGGAGAAGATCAATAGTTACCGATGACATAACGTCTATAGTGCTACTGTCTGTTGTGTCAGTGTCCGTTAGC
>JAPXFY010000015.1:81868308-81880808 GCA_030674185.1 Monoplex corrugatus
GAGCGGAGATGGGCACAGTCCGGACCATGTTTGCCTCGAGAAAAAAAACAACTGATCTGTCAGCATTGCCTCGCTACTCCATGACATCAGAGTCATAGGACAACCTTTATTTCTCTTGTTTTTGGTTTTCTATAGTTCATGTTCATTTATATCATCATACAGTAGTCTGTCTGTTTATTTTCAGTTTGGTCAGGAAAGTGTCGTATGGGGGGGGGGGGGAGGGTAGCTGGATTTCATATGCTCCACTTTATTAACCAACTTATTCATGGAGGCTTTTTGGCCACGAAAAGACTCCTCCAGCAGACTAGATTCTGGATTGTGCCCTCTAGTTAGGGGGTGGGTGGGTGTATGTCTATCCATCATGCATGCATATGTGTAAGTATTTATGCATGCGTGTATGTATATATGCTTGCAAGCATGCAAGTACATGTATGCATTCTTGCATGTAGACTATATGTATGTGTATGTATGTTTGTATGTATGTATGTATGCATTTGTGTATGTGTGTGTATATGTATGTATGTTATGTATGTATGTATGTATTTATGTATGTATGTATGTATGTATGTATGCATGCATGTATGTATGTATGTATGTATATATGTATGTACGTATGCATGCATGTATGTATGTATGTATGTATGTATGTATTTATGTATGTATGTATGTATGTATGTATATATGTATGTATCTGTGTACGTACGTATACGTACGTGAGTATGTGTGCACGTACGTATGTCTTTATAACACATTTTGTGCACATGCGAGAAAGAAAAACAGACAAAGACAGACACATACACATACAGATAGATAAATTTATATTCGCGCGCTTGCACGATGCATGTACGCGCATGTCCCTCGTGTTGTTCTTTATCTGCACCCTCTTCCTCACGACCCACCCACCCACCCCGGTACACCCACAAAAAAACAAAACGTCCGTCAGGTAAGTTTTTGAGTAACAAAGTTGGTGTTGATCCAAAACGACACTGAAAATACTCGGGGAAAGACTTAACACCCACAAAACGTACCCAGGAAGGTTACCACCCACCAGAAGGTAGGCCTACCCGGTCTGTTGACACCCCACCCGTGTCACGCGCGGTCAGTCTACCCACATCTTGTCCCCGTGCTCTCTACAGGAAAACTCCCAAATCCAATTAGTCTGGGACTGTCCATCGCCCGTGAAGCGACAAACGAGCCCTTTCTTGCTTGCCGAGGCGCGCCGGTAAGCGGGATAATAGTATTACTGTAATCCTGGATACCGCGATCAGCTTCGTAGCTTTTCTCTCCTCAGGTGTCTGTCAAAATATTGAACATACTCACATTACCGATCCTGCACCCCCACTTCAAAAGAGCGGGGCCGACGGAGCAGCAACCCCTTGGTAACAAATGGACAGGCCGGAGGACACGCCGACAGACGGACAGACAGACTGACTGACTCACAGACTGACAGACAGAGCAGCAGTCTCTTGGTAACATAGGGACAGACTGGAGGACACCCGACAGACGGACAGACAGACAGACAGACTAACAGACAGAACAGTAGTCTCTTGGTAACAAATGGACAGACTGGAGGACACGCCGACAGACGGACAGACAGACAGACAGACAGACTAACAGACAGAGCAGCAGTCTCTTGGTAACATAGGGACAGACTGGAGGACACGCCGACAGACGGACAGACAGACTAACAGACAGAGCAGCAGTCTCTTGGGTAACAAATGGACAGACTGAAGGACACACTGACAGACAGACTGACAGACAGACAACTCTAGACAGATAAGCACTAAGCACAATACGCAACCAGACGTAAGAACTTGGGGGAAAAAGGACCACCTCCACTCTCTCCCTCCCTGTGACTCCCTTCCCGTCCCCATTCACCCCTAGGCTTGCGTCACGTTAATCCCTAAATGCACACAGTCTGCAAGTCTGCAAGGCAGCATTCAAAACATACATGCATTATATCATTAACGGAACATTTCCCATGCAAATCGTCCTACGGGCGTATTACTGTGAGGGAAAAAAGAAGAGAAGAAGAAAAAGAAGGAGAAGGAGGAGGAGAAGGAGAAGAAGAAGGAGGAGGAGACGAAGGAGGAGGAGAAGGAGGAGGAGGAGGAGAAGGAGGAGGAGGAGGAGAAGAAGAAGGAGGAGGAGGAGGAGAAGACGAAGAAGAAGACGTCGACGACGACGAAGAAGAAGACATATATACAGCGAGAAAGAGAGAGAGAGACAGACAGACAGACAGACAGACAGACAGGCAGACAGACAGACAGACAGACAGGCAGACAGACAGACAGACAGACAGAATGCTCCATTCAGGTGGAGCTCAAATGGAAAAGTCCGACTGCGTTGAATCCGTCTTGAGAAAACTCTAAACTCAAGGTGACTGATTGTTTCACAAAGCAATGGTTGAAAGTTTATTTTAAACTATGCTCAAGCCAAATCTTCATTTCTTTGCCTGCACTCAATTCAAAACACCAACAAATAAATGTATGTATTGTACCTCTGTAAAACCAGACGACCCGACGATGTTGATACATGTATGTACATAAACAATATCATAACAAGTGAGGCCTGGCTGACATACAGGTAGAACACACGTCTTTCAATCTGCTTGCACTGCAAATCATGCCCTGTAATTATATGAACGTGCCGCCTGCAGTCTACCCAGCTGTTAGTGGGTACCTAACTTTCTTCAAAGTCACAGAAAGGTATAGCAGAGACAGAGACAGAGAGAGAGAGACAGACAGACAGACAGACAGACAGAGACAGAGACTGAGACAGAGACAGAGACAGAGACATAGAGGGAGAGAGAGAGACAGAGAGACAGAGAGAGAGACAGAGACTGAGACAGAGACATAGAGGGAGAGAGAGGGAGAGAGAGAGAGAGAGAGAGAGAGAGAGAGAGAGAGAGAGAGAGAGAGAGAGAGAGGGGAGAAATTGGTATCGTCTTTATAATGCTGGCCCGAAAAAAGTCGAGGTCTCTACCACTTCACTCTCTCCTACGACCTCAGGGTTATGGAACAACCGACTTAAAACCGTATTATAACAAGTATGCGTGTGTGTGTGTGTTTGTATTCTTTCTTGTAAAAGTAAAGAAAAAAATGTTCTCAATCAATTGACTACAAGATCTGCTGTTGACACTTCGTGCCTGCAAGTTATATATGTATTACATGGTCTTTGTATGCTTTTGCACTCTGTAAAGTCTAATGGACATGACAGTGTGATAACAACACCGCATCTGTTCTCATAATTGCCTCTGATCATAAATGTATTGGATTATAATGTATGTATACATTTTGACTGACTGGCTAATTGAGTGAGTGAGTGAGTGAGTGAGTGAGTGAGTGACTGACTGACTGACTGATTGATTGTTGATTGTAGATTGCTTGCTTGCTTGGACTTTTTCTTTGGGGGATTGATTCATTAATGTAATTTCAATTACTTATTGTCGTAACCCACACCATCAAGTACGGTCGACGAATTCACATCTGTAGAAACAGTCTGGCTGATAGATAATGATTTACACGTGAAAAAAAAAAAAGAAAGAAAAAGAAAAAGAACAGGAAAAAATAAAAGAGAAAGAAAAACAAGACAAGAAGACAAAGACGGAAAGAAAGACAACCCTGCATTAACCCTCTCTCGTGTCTCCAGATGAACCAGCTCAAAACGCCAATATCACAAAACATCAACTTTTCAGACTACTGTTTCTCACACGTGAAATATGAACGTAGTGTTAATAGATGATATAAACACGAAATCATTCACGTCTTCTTACCAGCAAACTCAAGCCAACGTGGCAAAAACAGCCTCTACACAACCTTATTTACACAGCTCTTACGGGTGAAAGCATTCAAAACATAAACCATACTAGTGAGAGTTTCAACAAACAAGCCACTCGTTTTAATGAACAATAGGGACTGTACCAGACGACCGGGGGAAGAAAAACAAAGTATCGGTGCTAATCCGTGTTGAAGTCATCCATTGTGCGTTAGTCAAGAACAACCCACACCTGGGGTCTGACACCCCTACCTATCACAAATGGGGTCAATAGGTTATCATGATGGCTAATTGAGGTATCAATAGGTACCGCATTTTTAATTGAGGTATCAATAGGTACCGCATTACCTTTTTTTTGCCGCAACCGGCTATCCCGGCATGAGAAACTTGAAGTGCATAATGCACTTAACCTTTTGACTCTCGCACCCAATCCACCAACTCCAAAAATTTAACCTTCTGACTCCCTCATCCTATAAGTTGAAGGAGTCAAAGGGTTAAGTTTTTGCTTTGCTACTGGCATGGTTGACAGTGCAGGATGCTAGTGGACAGGGCAAGCGAGTTAAAAAAAAAAAAAGGGACGGATATGACAGTTACAGACATTAATATCCATTTTGCCATCATCGTGCCGTGTTTGGGGAAGGGTGAATGTAGGCTATCGGAGTTTGGAGTGTGCAGTTTTCACTGGGGACGCCATTAGAATGATGGAAATGGGCAGTGAACAGGACAGGTTATTTTTTTTTCTTTTGTTTTGTTTTCTTTCTTTCTTTTTTTTTTTCTTCTTTTTTTCTATGAATGCTGCGGGCTGGGACTGAACTCGAGCTGTCAGATTTTAGTCCATGGCGCTATCACAAGATGGTCCAGATCAATGGTGGAGTGCTCGTTGCTGCATTCCAGAGCCAGGGATGGAGGATCCTTCCCACTGTCACGCCTCGTCATTCCCCCCCAGGTGACCACATTCACTGCGGCACTAGTTGCAGTTTGCAATCTGGGGTTGGGTCAAGAAGGATTTGTAGCAACACGGACAGTTACATATGTGCTCCACCCAAATCTGCCAGCAGTTATCAAGCAGACTCCTTGAACCTGCGCTGGCCAGATCTTGAAATAGGGAAGGGAACGGGACCTCAGAAATAGTGTCACCACCAGAATAATTGGAGCAAAAATAGACAGTGAACAAGCCAGCTTCCATGTCGTTTGCAGGATTGAACTCGAGACAAGGGATGTTGAACCCAAGCTCTATCTATCACAGCAGCCAGCCGGTCCTCAATAAATCCCTGTATCCAGCCTGAATGAGGATTGAACCCGGGATCATTGCGTTATCAGCATGGGTCTCCAACTAACTGAACAACTAGGGCCACTGGTTGATGGTGATGAATGAACTACATGACAATGTTTCAATATGGATGTTCAGTACATGACAATGTTTCAGTATGGATGTTCAGTACATGACAATGTTTCAACATGGATGTTTAGGTTGTCCCTAATCTGACTCTATGCCAGCTGGTGGCAGGGCGGGCTGCCTGAAAGAGAGATGAAGACCAGAGTGTGGTGAGAGAGGGCTCTACCATTTTCTCTTGGTCTGGTGGCTGGACTGGACCTGGTTGGTGCGCCAAGTCCCGGGGTTTGTAATCTCCACACCTTGCCATTCGGTTTGTAAACAAGGTAACTGATGACCAGGTCCAAATGGGTCATGCAAGGTATGGACAGCCCCCCTTTGCTTGATGAAATGACTGTCGATTGGCGTCAGGAGCTTGGGAGGTGAGTGTCCTGAGAGTGGCGAGGCATTGGTGCTCGGGGTCCCATCCGCACCCTCGAGTTGTTTTTCGTTAAATATGGGAGAAAACATTAGGCGAGCAAAGTAAGAACTGACTCTAAAGAGAATTTTCTGATGCAAAGGAAACACGCAGAAAAAAAGAGTGCACACTGACTACTTAAAACACTCTCGGCAATGAATAAATACGAACTACATGTATTATTGAAACAGTGGTTCCGGCTTTCTCGATTTTTGCCCGTAGTCAGACACGGGTACAACGAGGTGTAGTTGCTAAGCTGTGTTCAAGTCATCAATGGTACCTGGGCCAAGAACAACACCTGTGGGGCGGCACTTTCACTATGTGATTTAAGAGGTCAAAAGGTTATCGTGATCGGTAATTGAGGTATCGACAGGTTCCATGTGTAGCGTTTACTTACTGACACCTTTCATGCATGAGAAAATTGAAGAAAATATCGAGCTTAGAAAGACATTGGTAAAAAGCTGTCATCATCATCATCGTCGTCGTCGTCGTCATCATCAGCAGCAGCATCATCATCAGGTCAAGCTAGTCTTCCCGAGTCAAGTGTCATACAACGTAGTTTCTGTTCATTAAACTACACGATGACTTTATAAGAAACCTCCATGTAGTGAACCATCAAGGATCTTTTCTTCCAAACTCATCACGTTGCAATAAAGTGCAAAAATATAGAATACATGGCCACTGATATCGACAAAACACAAAGATGCAAAGAATACTTTCAGATTATCTGTCTGTCCGTCTGTCCGTCCATCTTCTGTCTGTCTGTCTGTCTGTCTATCCGTCTGTCTATCCGTTTGTTTGTGGTCTTCCCGCCCGTCTGTATCTCTCCAAGTGCCTTAACTTCAATCTCATCTTATGCATGTATGCATGTATGTATGTATGTATGTATGTATGTATATACGTATGTGTATATGTATGTATGAATGTATGTAAGTATGTATGCATGTATGCATGCATGTATGTATGTATGTATGTATGTATGTATCTATCTATCTATGTATCTGTCTGTCTGCTTATCTATCTATCCATCCATCTATCTATCTATCCTATCTAATCTACCTATCTCTATCTTTGCCTATCTATCTTTGCCTATCTATCTATCTATCTTTGCATATCGATCTATCTTTGCCTATGTATGTATCTGCCTGTCTGTCTATCGTGTCTATCTGTCTGCCTGCTCGTCTGTTTGTTTGTCTGTTTGTCTATTTATCTAGGATTGTTAAAGTCTTTACTCAGAGATCACTATTCTCCTGCAGATCGTTCTATGGAGTGGTAGAAGTTTGAGGGAAACTTTTACACCAATAAACAGGAGTGGAAAGGCAGTAGCCTGCTGTGCCGACATGTCCACAAAGATTGAAGACATCCTTGATAAAAACAAGTTATAACATGTTTTGACTGTTTGTTTGATTGTTTGTCCTGTCACTGCGACCTAAAAAACAAACCATGTGTGACAAAACGTTTCCAGTCAACTGTTACTACCTGGCGGATCTGTAGATATTCTTATAGACGTATTCTAAATGATGATATTTGAGATATCAATTTTACATGTACATACACATTCATTCAAACTTACATAGCTGCCGGAATTGGATTGAATTAGGTTGGATTCTTTCGAAAATTTACTGCTGTTTTTAATCAACATTTTTTATTCAATTTTTATTTATTTATTGAATTTCTCGTCTATTTTGGCTACTAAGCTCATATGGATAGAACGCTATGCTCACAAGGCAGGGGTTTGGGGTTCAACCCACATTTTAATTTTTTTATATTTTTTTTTACTGCCAACACATAGGGCTTATGTGCAAGCTCTATGACCTATGCCATGATCATTCTGGATCTTCTCCATCACATGGCGTCAGTGGCGTTAGTGCTTATGCAATTTAGTCCGAGCGTGGAGACTCCATCTTGCGAAACTGGCATTGAAACAATGAATATTTACGTATAAAATGCACATTGCTTTCTACGGTTAAAGCGCGCCGTCGCCATAGTAAGGCGAACAGCAGACACAGGCTTTCCTTATAGCAACATTCAACACACACACACAACACACACACACACACACACACACACACACACACACACACACGCATACACACACGCACACACACACGCACACACACCACACACACACACACACACCACACGCACGCACACGTACACACACACACACACCACACACCACACACACACACTCACACACACAGGCACACACACACAAACATCGTGTATACAGGCATTCAAAAAACAAAATCGGAACGCTTAACAGCAAATTACTTTATGTGACTAAAATTACTGTAGAACACGAGTGGGCGGGTGTGCTTACGTGCACGCTTGAATGCGTGCGTGTTTACGTGCATGAGAGCGTGCGTGTGTGTGTGTGTGTGTGCTCTTCCACTCCCTCCCTCCCTCCCTCCCTCCCTCTCTCTCAACACGCACAGCGGGTTTGATTTAATTATATGTGCATATTTGATTTCGTTTCTTTACCTAAATTTCCTACTTTTTTTCACTTACTCCTTCCTTACCGATCTACTGTGATAGTATTTGGTCAGAAACCAGAAAGATACGAGACTAGAATCAGAACGCGTATTTCATTGAGAAAAACTGATAAATGAAAAAAAAAAGTGTGCAAGTTTTCGGCCAGCTGGCCTTTGTCAAGCGTACACAAAGGATAACAAAGAATGCATACACAATGTTGAGCAGGAAAAAGTACAAAACTTACATAACGTGGTGTTAAGCCGGAGAAAATAGATTTAAAAAAAATCTGTTTGTTTGTTTGTTTGTTTGTTTGTTTGTTTGTTTGTTTGTTTACATATTTATTTATAGTGTTATGCCCAAGCCTGTTTCTGTGCATAGTAATTTTGTCGGGCATTTAAACAGGCAGCCATTTCGTCACGAACGACTACTTCTGTCTCCATCATCATCATCATCATCTTCGTCGTCGTCACCATCATCGTCGTCGTCATCATCATCACCACCACCATCATCATCATCATGTGCCTTGCCACATGTCGTTAGCTATCATGGCCCTCCATACAAATCCATGTGTTGCCGTTCAAGTATATCTCCTGCCCCCTTTGTTCCCATCCACTCTGCAAAATAATATTTTCTCCCGAGGTCTACCTGGTGCTCTTTTGCCCTCTAGCTTTCCTGTGTCTCCCACCACCTCTGGTTAGTTTTTATTGCTTCCTTTCTTTCTTCCTCCTTTGCCTCGTTTGTATTTTTATTCCTTACATATTGACAAATCATTTTCACTTCAACCAGACAAGACAAGAGCAAATTTTCGGCTAACTGGCCTTTGTCAAGCGTAAAACGTAAAAATTACAAACGAACAAAAAACAAATACAAAAATTAGGAGAAACAGACCAAAATTTCCCAGCTGCTTCGTTCAGTGGGAGAAAAGGCAAGAGGTAAGTTTTAGTCTTTTTCTCCTAATTTTCGTATTTATTGTGTGTTCGACTGTGATCTTACATTTACGCTTGACAAAGGCCAGTTAGCCAAAAATTTGCGCCAGCCTTGTCTGGTTGTATTAGATACGTGTTCTGATTCTATTTTCGTGTTTTTCTGGTTCCTGTTTGCTTGAACGCAGGGCGGTCGCACTTGTTCTGAAAATCATTTCATTTCGTAAGTTTTAAGTAACACATTTCACTTTTATGTCTTCAAGCTTATGTTCTATGTGCAATGCAGAAAGGACTGGCTATAAGACAGGTATAGTGGGATCTAATGCTGTAATTCTTGAGTAATAAAGTTTTTTGAAGATCTGGTCACATCTTCATCATCATCAAGTGCCCTGCCACATGGCGTTAGCGATCATGGCCCTCCATATGCATCTATCCCTTGTTGCCGCAAGCACATCTTCCACCCTCTGTTCTTATCCACTCTGCAGGTCCGTCCAATATTTTTCCCTGGGTCTACCCGGTGCTCTCTTTCCCTCCAGCTTTCCTGTTGTGACCAGGTGCTCTAATTCCCCTTTCCTCATAAAATGGCCTATAAATGTTGCCTGTCTTTTCCTAATCTTCCTTATGAATGATCTTCTTGTGTCTGCCTCCATCAAGACTGTCTCGTTTGTTTGTTTGTTTGTTTGTTTGTTTGTTTGTTTGTTGTTTTTTTGCTGTCCATGGAACTCGCAACATTCTTCTTAGAAACCACATCTCGGCTGCTTCTGGTCATACACATGTAGGCCTACAATAAAGTTGCTGAGTTTTCGAGTTCCCTCTCAAGCCCTCACTTGTGGACAGCCGGCCGGTACCAGCTCCCGGCTGTTGAGGAAAACGTGTCAGGTAAGGGCTAATCCTGCTCCACGACACGTTAAACGGTCGAGGCGTGTTTTACACAGCAATAATCATGTACACTTGCATAAATCTCAATAGGATTATTCTGTTAGTGGTCGCCGCGCTCTATAGACTGGAGTTGAAGTAAGTTTGGTGGTGACAGTGTGGGCGACATGTAAAAACCTGTCCCGTCCTGCCTGTACTTTCACTAATGCTTTGTTCCATTAGCCGCTAGGCCATTGTCCTCCAATATCGATTTTTAATCGATCACTAGTCCTATCGTCTGTAAAGAAATTTCGTCATTATTGATTTTTCCCTTTAGGTTTTTATGCTATCAACGTCTGTCCCCAGTAATACCGATAAATATTTCTTTTCTTTTTTTCAGATATGTTTTCTTTTGGTCTTCATTTTGTTCTTATCTCACCCCCTTTTTTGTTTGTTTTTTTTTTTTTATTTTTTTATTTTTCTTTCTTTCTTTTTCTTTTTCTTTTTTCTTTTTATTTTTCGCCTTTCACGGACAGTTCTTTTCTCAAAAAGAACTGAAATCGCACATGGCTTAGCATGACAATGTGACATCAATATTAATACAAATCTCAGATAATTAGAACAAAAAGCTTAATCATTATATATACAGTCTAAGTACTTCACGTCAGTTATCATCACATTGACACACATTGCGGAAATGGAAAATAAATAACTACAAGAACAAAACATCACTGTTGTTCTTAGCTTCCACATTACTGTTCTCCGCAATCCTCCTGCACCGCCCCCTACCCCATCCTCAGTGCTATCACTATCTCTAGGTACCTTGACAGTTCTGTAGGAGTCAATTGATACGTGCAACAGAAAAACAGAATTTTCTTACAACAGAAAATTGCTCAGAATTTTAATCGAATCTTAATTTTATTTAAATTGTTAATATCTTAATTTGTACTGAGAGCTATCTCTCAGACTCCTATATTTCTTTTCTAAATATCAAGCAAACTCAGATTGTAATTATTATTATTATTATTATTTCTTCTAGAAATGAATTTGGTTGTATTTCTATCGTTTATCTAAGTTTATCAAAACTGCTACTGAAAAATAAGTGCCTATTATGTCCGATTTTCTGTCGATTTAAAATTGATCATGCAAACGTGTGTGTTCGTGCGTGCGTGCGTGCATGCGTGCGTGCGTGCGTGTGTATGTGTGTGTGTGTGTGTGTGTGTGTGTGTGTGTGTGTGTGTGTGTGTGTGAGTGAGTGAGTGAGTGGTGGTGGTGTGTGTGTTTGTGTGTGTGTGTGTGTGTGTGTGTGTGTGTGTGTGTGTGTGTGTGAAGGGGATGAATGAGAAAGAGGGAGATAAAGTCAAACATTGGCAGTGCGGAATTAATTAAATGATATGTAATATGTACGTACATGGGACTGCTAATTGCATATGTGTGTGTGTGTGTGTGTGTGTGTGGAGAGAGAGAGAGAGAGAGAGAGAGAGAGAGAGAGAGAGAGAGAGAGAGAGGACAGACAGATAGACAGACAGACGGAGACAGAGGGAGAAAAAGACCATTTCTTTTTTTTATTTTCGAGAGAAGTGGCTAAGTATACTAGCAACGCCTTTTTCTTTTTTACATCTGGCCCTCGCCCATGAAAGACATAAACTAATACAACTTGAAGGAACAAAGGGGTAGAAAAAGAG
This sequence comes from Monoplex corrugatus, assembly GCA_030674185.1. Lineage (NCBI taxonomy): Eukaryota > Metazoa > Mollusca > Gastropoda > Littorinimorpha > Ranellidae > Monoplex > Monoplex corrugatus. Next base: position 81,879,814 of record JAPXFY010000015.1, read on the forward strand.
GGAGGGAGGGAGGAGAGACCGACAGAGAGACACAGTGACAAACAGACTAACAGACAGAAATATGAAGACAGACAGTGAAAGATATGTTACTGATAAAGGGGTAGGAGCCACTTGCATATAATTATGTAAATATCAGTGTGATGATCTGTAGCCTGTTTGTACCCAAACGCTATGCTTGCACTGGTCTATTATATATATGTTTGTCTCAGAAACAGCGCGTGTCTTGGCACAGTTCACAGTTACATGTTATTTATGATGAATCTATTATGTAACAGACACACACACAAAAAAACATACATCGTGTGAACGGTTAAAACTGAACACATAAACGAACATTTCTTCTATCCATAGTCTGCTCTCTCTCATTCTGTTCAATTCAACATGTGGTTGGCTTACTGAAACATGGAACCACCCAGCATGTATGCAACAAGCTTGAAAATAAAAGGCTTTTAGGTAAAACTTCTGCCATTGGAATATAAAGTGTCAATCATTGTCATTAGTAATTCAGCCACAATTTATTGTCAGCTAACAGCTCTCTCTCTCTCTCTCTCTCTCTCTCACACACACACACACACACACACACACACACACACACACACACACACCACACACACACACACACACACACACACATACACACACTCTCTCTCGCATTCTGTGGCATTGCGTTATCGTGATTTTCTGAAGCGTTTTATCAAAAGTTTGAAGTAGGCCCGATACGCGTGAGAAAAGTTAGAATGCTCGCTGTGTTAGCAATCCCTTTTTGCAGTCTGTATTTTGGGCCTACAGAATCCTGTTTTGTGCTGTGGGTATCAATGAAGAAGCAGTTTGATGAAAAAAGAATTAACGTAAGAGACTACAAATCGAATTATACACTCTGGCCCTGAAATTGTAATTCTAATCCACACTTCATGCTTCCGAGTCGTGATATGATAAATAACTTAAATGTAACTGTTGCAAACAGAATTTATCTAAATAACAAGACAAATTATAAT
>JAPXFY010000015.1:81890808-81918308 GCA_030674185.1 Monoplex corrugatus
CCCACATTTTCCTCACACTTGCGGACAAGAGTCAAGAGAAAAATACAACCCGCAGACAAGGATGTCTGTGGTAAAACCAAAGACATTTTCCAACAGTACAACAGAAGGCTCATTACCCAATTGTCAGTTCACACAGCAACATACCATTTACTATCCATGACAGTCGTAATGAGCAGTACAGAAACTCAAATGTTCGTAAAAACAACAAGAAACTGGAACCACCTTGAAAAAGGAGTTGCAGCACCGTCAGTTATCTGGTTCAAAACACGTATTAGTACCGTGACCTACTAATACACCAAGCGCAGTATCCATTTCCGTCACATCTATGCCAGTTGTCGTTCCTGCGATGTACACATCAACATCAGTAAGAACAGTATCATAGAGTGGCTGCTTTGTGAATTCGTGGCCTGTGTCAGCCTGGGCATCTATTCTGACTTTTTTCTCGACTTAACGCCGATATAAGTTGAAACGCCATTGAGGCAAGTCAGACTGTCGCTGGGTGAATACCATTGATGTATTTACACTGCGGTAGTTGGCTCCTACTTTTATTGCTGATCAAGATGGGAACTTTTATCTTGTGTCGTTTGTTTTCTGTTTCAATCTTAGACCTTTTGGATTGTAAACTTCTGCATTTGGATTGTAAACTTCTCCATTTTGATCGTCAACTTATCGATTTGGATAGTACACGTCTTATATTAGTCGTAAACTTCTCCATTTTTGATGGTAAACTCCATTCTTGTCGTAAACTTACCCATTTTGGTCGTAAATTTTCTTCATTCAGAATAACCTGGAAGCTAATCATCATCATCTTCTGGTTTTCTTGTAATAGAAATTTATATCACAGATATGGTACAACAACGTTATTTAGCCATCTGGTCGCGAGCCTCGTGGTATGTCCAGGTGATCATGTCACCAAGTGTTTCAGAGCCAATTGCCTGTCTCCCTATCCATGTCTATGATCATGTCACCAAGTGTTTCAGAGCCAATTGCCTGTCTGTCTCCCTATCCATGTCTGTGATCATGTCACCAAGTGTTTCAGAGCCAGTTGCCTGTCTCCCTATCCATATCTGTGATCATGTCACCAAGTGTTTCAGAGCCAGTTGCCTGTCTCCCTATCCATGTCTATGATCATGTCACCAAGTGTTTCAGAGCCAGTTGCCTGTCTCCCTATCCATGTCTATGATCATGTCACCAAGTGTTTCAGAGCCAGTTGCCTGTCTCTCTATCCATGTCTGTGATCATATCACAGGAGTAAGATCCAGGTACTAACTTTTCTCCCTATTCGTGTCTGGGATCATATCACAGTGTGTGAAGTAGTTGCCTATCTCCCTGTGTATGTCTGTGACAGAGCTAGTTGTATGTTTTCCGAGCCCTGTATCCTCGTATGCCACACAACTAGCTGTCTATTTCCCTATCCATGTCCACGATCATATCACAGTGTGCGACAGAGCTAGTTGCTTATCTCACAATCCATGTCTCAGAATGTGCGACAGAGCTAGTTGCTAGTTGCCTATCTCACAATCCATGTCTCAGAGTGTGCGACAGAGCTAGTTGCCTATCTCCCGATGCATGCATCACATTGTGCGAGAGAGCTAGTTGCCTATCTCCCTATGCATGTCTGTGGTAATAATTAACAATACCTGTTGGCGTGGGGCCCAAAAGCCCATGTTAAAGAGCGGTCATAATTAATCCTGGCCTGTCAATAGCTGGTGCAGTGAAAACGTTTCCCTCGCCCTTCACAATGCTAATGCCACCATTGCGTGAGCTAACATAAAACAAGTCATTGCTAGACTTTAGACTTTTTGGTCACTCTCTGTCTCTCTGTCTCTCTGTCTCTCTCTCTCTTTCTATCTCTCTGTCTGTCTCTCTATCTCTCTGTCTCTCTCTCTCTCTCTCTCTCTCTCCTCTCTCTCTCCCCCCTTTCTCTCTCTCTCTTTCTCGCCTTCTCTCCTCTCTCCTCCTCTCTCTCTCTCTCCTCTCTCTTTCTCTCTTTCTTTCTCTCCTCTCTCTCTTCTCTCTCCTCTCTCTCCGCTCTCTCTCCTGTCTCTCTCCTCTCTCTCTCTTTCTATGTCTCTGTCTGTCTGTATGTCTGTCTGTTTCTCAGTCTCTGCCTCCGTATGTCTCTCTCTGCTCTCTGTCTCCTCTCTCTCTCTCTCTATCTATCTCTCTCTCTCTCTCTCTCTCTCTCTCTCTCTCTCTCTCTCTCTCTCTCTTACTTTCTTTATTTACACGTTGTCGGGATAGAGGTGTGTGGCTGTCCGTCTGTGTGGCTGTGACAGAAATGTGTTACCGTTAGCAGGATTATGTCAACTGTTTCAGAGTGGATCTTTACCAACGTTTGGACAAAGGTGTAGACTGTAGAGGAGTCACAAATACATAAGTGTGGAAGTCATGTCCGCAAGGTTAAGGTAGCACGCACCAAAAGAGCGCCTAAAATCAGCACTTTTTCAGGAGTGTGAAAACAGCACTTTATTGCGATTTTGGACAATATTTACATTACGTTTTCAGTGTTGACTCTGACTCCGACTCCCGCACTATATCCACCAAATGCAAAAACTTAACCCATTGACTCCCTGACCTTATTATCCAGTAGCTTCCTGCAGGATGCTGGTGGACAGGGTGCAGGAGTCAACGTGTTAAGACAGTTAGCTGTTGACCTCACTTCTTGTCAAGTTTTGTTTCATTTGATGCTGTTTGAAAGTCCCTGTGGCCCTGAGAAGTACGAAATCCGAATCACCTGTAGTAGTTTTGTGTAAAAAGAGAGATTGTTGGAATGGCTTCACCATAGAAGTACGTGTACGAAATCTGAATTACCTGTAGTAGTTTTGTGTAAAAAGAGAGATTGTTGAAATGGCTTTACTATAGAAGTACGTGTACGAAATCTGAATTACCTGTAGTAGTTTTGTGTAAAAAGAGAGATTGTTGAAATGGCTTCACCATCTTGTTTCTCTCTGTCTCTGTCCGTCTCTCTCTCTCCCTCCCCCTGTGGCTTTTATTTCTTGACACAGAAAATGAGAATAATCAAAAAACAACTTAATTTATTAAGGTCCCTTTACAGTGCTAATGACACTGAGACATAAAAAGTTATTGGCTTGCCTCTCCCTCTTTCTCTCTTTCTTCCCACTCTCCCTCACCACTGACCCCCACACCCCACTCCTCTCTCTCTTGGTTATAGTTCTTGACAGAAAATAGGAAAAATAAAACCTTCGTCTGTTCTCCTCGGCTGTGTCAGTGCAGGTAAAAGCACTTGGTTGGGGGACAGTTGCTGTGATTAATGTGACTGAGCTGTAATTGATGAGTTGGTGATGGTGGGGAGTTGAGTGAGCCCCTCTCATATTACATTTTAATCCATCATTTATTCCCTCATTCATTCTTTTTCTGGTCTCTGGATCTGTCTGTATGTGCAGTTTTAAAGGGTAAAAGTCGTCCCATTGCCATGACCAGGGCCACATTGAGTGAAATGGTAGAGACATTACTAGTTTCGGTTAAAAAAAATTTTTCAGGATAGTTTCTCCACCCCCCACCCCCATCCCAACTGTTGACAGGATCGGGTATCCATTTACATCTGGCTGGACCGGAGGCCACACACACACATAACTGTGCGAGTCAGACTCGAACCCATTCAGTGAAACTGGAAATCAAGGGAAAATCAGTCGGTTAGGATCTGCACACTCTGTGGAAGGTGCTGTGTCTGCATGTGAGCAGTGTCTATGCACATTGTCTCTACCTGCTTCTTCGAGGTACATTTCGTAAGATGGATAGGCAGCGAACCTGCTTTGAACTACCAGCCACTTTTGGTAGCAGCACTCCATCTTCAGAGGATGATGGTTGTCTTGTTAGTGGCTTAACATAGCTTTACAAGCAGGCGCACATTTTCTGTCAGTTGGGCCTTGTCAACATATCACAAAAGACAACCAACAAACTATTTGTCAAGCATATCACAAAAGACAGCCCAACAACTATTTGTCAAGCATATCACAAAAGACAACCCAAAACTATTTGTCAAGCATATCCACAAAGACAACCCAAAAACTATTTGTCAAACATACCACAAAAGACAACCCAAAAACTATTTGTCAAGCATATCACAAAAGACACCCAAGGAAACTATTTGTCAACATACCACAAAAGACAAACCAAAAACTATTTGTCAAGCATACCACAAAAGACAACCCAACAAACTATTTGTCAAGCATATCACAAAAGACAACCCAAAAACTATTTGTCAAAGCATATCACAAAAGACAACCCAACAAACTATTTGTCAAGCATACACAAAAGACAACCCAAGGAAACTATTTGTCAAAGCATATCACAAAAGACAACCCAAGGAACTATTTGTCAAGCATATCACAAAAGACAACCCAAGGAACTATTTGTCAAGCATATCACAAAAGACAACCCAAGAACTATTTGTCAAGCATATCACAAAAGACAACCCAAGGAACTATTTGTCAAGCATATCACAAAAGACAACCCAAGGAACTATTTGTCAAGCATATCACAAAAGACAGCCCAAGGAAACTATTTGTCAGACATACCACAAAAACAACCCAACAAACTATTTGTCAAGATATCACAAAAGACAACCCAACAAACTATTTGTCAAGATACACAAAAGACAGCCCAAGGAACTATTTGTCAAGCATATCACAAAAGACAACCCAAGGAAACTATTTGTCAAGCATATCACAAAAGACAACCCAAGAACTATTTGTCAAGCATATCACAAAAGACAACCCAAGGATTATTTTTCAAGCATACTCAAAAGACGCCCAAGGATCATTTGTCAAACTAGCACAAAAGAAAGCCCAACAAACTATTTGTCAAGCATCCCAAAAGACCCAGGAATTTTGTCACAACATCAGAACAACCAAGAACTATTTGTCAAGCATATCACAAAAGACAACCCAACAAACTATTTGTCAAACATACCACAAAAAACAACCCAACAAACTATTTGTCAAGCATACCACAAAAGACAACCCAAGGAACTATTTGTCAGGCATCACAAAAGACAACCCAACAAACTATTTGTCAAGCATACCACAAAAGACAACCAACATTTTTTTTCGTCCCCTTCCGAAGGACTAGACGTCCAGTTCGATTTTGTTGCGCTCAACCTGAGGAGAAAAGTAAAGGCCGCAACGGGGAACGAACTCTTGATCACTTGAACCTCGAGTATAGTTATTGGCAGGCGAACATCTGAACCACTTTTGCCACTCTTGCCACCCCGCAGGATTGAGCCATCTACGCCAGTCCTGGACCCAGACATCTTTAGGATCGCATTTCTTGACGACATGGACAATGGAATCACTTCCAGAGTATCCCTGCCTGGGGGCATTTTGGGCAGTAGTTGTGACTTGTCAAGGCTAGACCTGCTGGTCCGTTTTGGTGGATGTATATCCTATGTGTTTGACTGTACCATCATGCAGAAAAACTCCCAGAACTGTTCACTGTTACATTGGAGAGAGGATAGGGAAATTAGGTTCAGGGGGTGACGTTAGTCGGGAATGACGGCAAGGGGGCTGAGACAGGGAAGAGGAATGGAAGAGAGGATAGAGGGGAGAAGGAATAGGCCAGAGGAAGTTGAGGAGAGAGAGGAGGGGGGTGGAGAGAGGTGAGAGGAGGAACTAAAGGTGAGAGACAGAAGGATAGTTTGGAGAGAGGCTGAGGAATGTAGGTGGAGAGATGAAATTAGAGGAAAGAGGATAAGGAATTGTGGGAGGAGGATTAAGGAAAGAAGAGGATAAAGGAATTGGGAGAGGCATAAGGAATGGGAGAATTGGGGAAAAATGATATGGAAAAATGTAAGGAATGGAGAGTGAGGTTGTGTGGGTGGAGTGGGGGGGAGGGGAGGGAGCTGCAAGTCTTTTGGAGCAACAGGGTCAGAGAAGTTTCCCGGCATAACTAACGGTTGTCACGTGCACCGGACACTGTCCCATCAAAAGCGTGCTCCACTGTAAAGGCGGAGCTGTCAAACTGGGTTTGTTGCCATTGATCAATCGGCCGTTGATTGATTCTGATCGCTCTCACCTTTTCAATCAATCTGTCACACTGGTCGATCTCCACCGTTCAATCAACGTCTTGTGGTCTTTTGTAGCGACTGAACGCTCACAGAAGAAAAAATCTATGAACTTTGCAGAATATTTCATGGCCGTTATCTTTTACTGTTATAATAGTCTTTGGTGGAAGTATTTATTGACAGATGTATGTGTGTCGGTCACATGATAGGTTTATATCTAAATGGAGAGGAGGGGTTATGATTTTACAAGTCGGGTAAGTTCCTCCCATTCTCACCAGGGTAAATATTTGAAACTTGTATCCATTTGTCAACGCCAGAGAGACCTGATTGGCGCAGAGGTAGAGCTTCCCTTTTCAGTTTGACTGCCGCAAGTTCAAGTCTTGTTCAAGGAAAGCTTTGGGCGTGCGGCCTTCCGTCTACTCAGCTGTGACTGTACTGGTGAAGGAAAAGGGCTGAGGGATAATGATGATAATGGTACACATTCACTCACTCACTCACTCTCCTACACACACGAGCGCGCGCGCGCACACGCATACGCACGATTTATTGCCGTTTCAAATGCAAGGATGTGTGTGGGTGCGTGCGTGCCTGCGCGAGCGGAGTTTAATGTGTCAGTACAACTTTTACGTATGTTAACCTGACAGTATATGGTAGATGATGATGATGATGACGGTGGTTATGGAGTTAGTGATGGATATGTTTGTGTGTGTGTCTGTGTATATGTGCGTTGTGCGTGTTTGTGTGTGTGTGTTTGTGGGCGCATGTGTGTGTGTGTGTGTGTGTGTGGTGGTGTGTGGTGTGTGTGTTGTGTGTGTGTGTGTGTGTGTGTGTGTGTGTGTGTGTGTGGTTGCTGACTGGAATTCTGGGCCAAAATGGATGATGATAATGATGATTTTTTGTGTGTGTGCGTGCGTGTGTGTGTGGCGTGTGTGTGCGTGTATGTGTGTGTGTGTTGTGTGTGGTGTGTGTGTGTGTGTGTGCAGACTGGATTTCTGAGCCAGTACGATCCAGAGTTGACAGCTGTGATCAAACTGATCTTGTGGAAGGTTAGTGATGTTCATTACATGTACTACAATGTTGCTGGTTTGTTGATTGGTTTTTGTTTTTGTTTGAATGTATGTTCTCGTTCTTCCTCTTGTTTTGAATTCCCTTTTGTGCCTCTTGTCTGAATTCTCTCGTGTTCTTTAAAAAATCTTCCCTCTGTCTCTGTCTGAATCCTCTTATTTTGAATTCCGCCGTCTGTCTCTGTCTGAATCCTCTTATTTTGAATTCCGCCGTCTGTCTCTGTCTGAATCCTCTTATTTTGAATTCCTATGCCTGAATCCTCTTATTTTGAATTCCGCAGTCTGTCTCTGAATCCTCTTATATTGAATTCCGCTGTCTGTCTCTGAATCCTCTTATTTTGAATTCCTCTGTCTCTGAATCCTCTTATTTTAAATTCCTCTGTCTCTGTTGGAATCCTGTTCTTGTGAATTCTTCTGTCTGCCCTGTCTGCCTTTGTCAGAATCCTCTCTTTGTGGATTTCTTCTGTCTGCCTTTGTCGGAATCCTCTTATTGTGAATTCTTCTGTCTGCCTTTGTCGGAATCCTCTCTTTGTGGATTCTTCTGTCTGCCTTTGTCGGAATCCTCTTATTGTGAATTCTTCTGTCTGCTTTGTCGGAATCCTCTTATTGTGAATTCTTCTGTTTGCCTTTGTCGGAATCCTCATTCTTAATTCTTCAGCCTTCCTCTGAATCCTCGTGTTTTTAATTCCTGTGTTTATCCCTGCATTGCTTTGTGCCAAACTTGTGAAGTGTCGTTTTGGTCTGTCTTCAGTGTACACACCAGTATTTAACCTGGTGTGAGGAGCAATCTTTACGAAGCAGCAATGTTGCTGATTTCCTTCCGTCAGTTTTGTCTGTATCTTTCCTCCCCCTCTCCCCCCCCCCCTTTTTGATCTGTGTGTCCCTTTCCCTCTCTTTTTATCTTCTCTCTTCCCCCTCTCCTTTTATTATTGCTTGTCTGGTTTCTTTCCTTTCTGTTTCTCTCCACTTCCTCTCACTCCTCCGCGCTTCTTTCTCATTGCCTCTGTCGCTGTCTCTGTGTCTGACTATGTCTGTATCTCTGCCTCTCTCTGTGTCTCTGTGTTTGTCTGTCTGTCTGCCTCTCTCTCTCTTCCCACCCCCATCCACTCCCACATTCGCTCTCTCTTTGTCTGTCTTTTTTCTGTACCCGCTGTCTCGCTCTTTTCATTCTCCTCTTCGTCATTTTTTTTCGCGTGTCTCCATTTTCGTTCTCCTTTCTCAAGGGACAGCATCGCACGTACAACACGTAATGTTTCTTTATCATACACACACTAGCCTCCCTTGCTCAGTTTTCTTGCGTGGACACGATTACCCACCACCACCACCACCACCACCACCACACTACCACACTCCCTGTCTTCATAAAGAAGGGATTATCATCATGGCGTAGAAAAGGGTGGGTGTTGGGTAACGTGCCAATATGACTCAAGCAGTCAATTGGGCTTTTCTGCCGGTAGTCCAGCTTGCCACATTAGTGTGTGTGTGACTAAGTTGTAACCTTGCGGGAGTGTATCACTTGGTGATTCAAGTTTTAATTGTGCGTTAAGTTGAAATTTTCAGCTTCAGTTTTCTGAAATCAGCGTTTCTGAGCCCGGAATAAATCCCATAATTATGAACTCCATAGATGCCCTGTGTAAGGGAGTTTAGAGTTTCTTTAAAAGAGGTTCGTCGCTCTTTGACAGTTCCATATGCGCAACCTCTAAATCTGCCAGTAGTTTTCATGTCCTTATAATTAATAATTAGGTCCTTCCTATCCTAGGATCTTTAACGTGCATATTTGATCATCTGCAAGCGTATAGACACGAAGGGGGATTAGGTGGTGGCAGGTCTGCACACATGTTGACATGGGAGATGGGAAACATCTGTCCTTTATCCACCAGGAGGGATTTGAGCGAATCGAACCTAGGACCTTCTGTTTGAGAGTCTGACGTTTTCCCATTTGACTACCGTACCTCTGTGTGTGTGTGTGTGTGTGTGTGTGTGTGTGTGTGTGTGTGTGTGTGTGTGTGTGTGTGTATGTGTGTGTGTGTGTGTGTATGTGTGTGTGTGTGTGTGTGTGTGTTTGTGTGTGTGTTTGTGTGTGTGTGTTTGTGTGTGTGTGTTTGTGTGTGTGTTTGTTTGTGTGTGTGTTTGTGTGTGCGTGTGTTTGTGTGTGTATGTGCGTGTGTGTGTGTGTAGGTGTTAGTGTGTGTATGTGTGTGTGTATGTGTTAGTGTGTGTGTGTGTACGTGTGTGGTGTGTGTGTGTGTGTGTACACGTGTGTGTTTTGTGTGTGTGTGTGTTGTGTATGTGTGTGGTGTGTGTGTGTTTGTGTGTGTGTATGTCTGTGTGTGTTTGTGTGTATGTGTGTATATATATCTCTGTGTGTTTGTTTGTGTGTGTGTATGTGTTTGTGTGTGTATGTGTTTGTGTTTGTTTGTGTGTATGTGTGTCTTTGTGTGTGTGTGTGTATGTGTGTGTGTGTGTGTGTGTGTGTGTGTGTGTGTGTGTATGCCTGTGTGCGTATAGAAAAGAGAAATGCTTCGCGAAAACGCTAGTCGGTACTTCTTTGATCTTTTTAAATCGCAGTTTCATTTTTATCACCCCTCACCCACGTAGCCATTTGAAACCACTCTTCTATCACTGTAAACAAGAAGTTTGGAACTTTCAGTTTGACTGGAGCTGGGAGCAAGGACCCCTAGTTTGACGCTGGTTTTATATCGTGTGAAAAATAATATCGGTCGTTAGGGAGTGAAGTGGTTGAGACCTCAACTTTTGTTGGAGCCAGCTTTATTAGAGCAGTACTCATGTCCTCTCCCTCGGTCCTTTACCTTCACAAAACATTAACCCTTTGACTCCCGCATCCTGTCCACCAACTACAAAAAACAACCCTGTTGCTGCAGGAAGCTGGTAGATAGGGTGTGGGAGTGAAAGGGTTAAGTTTTTGCTTTGCTAACATGGTTGACAGTGCAGGATGCTGGTGGACAGGGTGTGGGAGTGAAAGGGTTAAGTTTTTGCTTTGCTAACATGGTTAACAGTACAGGATGCTGGTGGACAGGGTGTGGGAGTCAAAGGGTTAAGTTTTTGCTTTGCTAACATGGTTGACTGTGCAGAATGCTGGTGGACAGGGTGCGAGAGTCAAAGGGATAATAACTGGCCTGTTCATTGCCATTTCAAATGTTTACATTATTCTGGTGTCATTGGGTTTGCTCGTTTACAACAAGTAGGTAATTGATACTGTTCCTGACCATTTAATGCCCATGATGCCGTAACTCAAAAATTGATATTTTGCCATCGTCTGGTAGATGGGAACTTGTGTAAGTGGTTCCAGTCTTAGCCATTGTGGAGGTTAATTACTGGCTGAATTGTGCTTTATTCTGATGTATGAGTATTTTTACAATTTGTGTTTATTTTATAAGTTAATTACTGTCTGTTCCTTAGGTTAATTACTGACCGGATTGTCCATAATTCTGATTTATGAATTTACGTATGATCTATGAAACACTTGCTTGACGAGGGTTTCTCCTCTGAAGGACTTGTACAGTCCGGCTCTTCCTAGTTTCTTACTACTGGACTGTCCCGTTCGTGGGACAGATAAGTGGATATATTGGTCCTCATTGCCACGTGTGGGTCTTCATGATACAGGACCGATCCTGGAGGCACGTGTTATCCTCTGGCACTGCGTGGGGAAGAGGATGTGTACATATATACTGACCCTTGTTGAAATGACCAGCTGGACACACGAGTGAGGTGGAATGATTTGTTACACGATCACAGCTTATTGGCTTTTCTCTGAGAGTGTCTGTCACTTCTACACGAACGTTTAGTAGTCTGTGGGGGGGGGGGGGGGGGCTCGTACATGAGGAGTTCGTGAGTGGAAAGGGTGTGTGTGTGTGTGTGTGTGTGTGTGTGTGTGTGTGTGTGTGTGTGTGTGTGTGGTTTTGTTTGTGGTGTGTGGTGTGTGTGTGTGTGTGTGTGGTTGTTGTGTGTGGTGTGTGTGTGTGTGTGTGTGTGTGTGTGTGTGTGTGTGTGTGTGTGTGTGTGTGTGTGTGTGTGTGTGTGTGTTGTGTTGTGTGTGTGTTGTGTGTTGTGTGTGTTGTTGTGTTTGTGTGTGTGTGTGTGTGTGTGTTGTGTGTGTATGTTTGTGTTGTGTTGTATGTTTGTATTAGAGAGAGAGGGACAGAGACAGAGAGAGAGGTAGAGAGACGACAGAGAGAGAGAGGAGAGGGACAGAGAGAGAGAGAGGAGAGAGAGACAGAGAGAGAGAAGAGAGAGGGAGAGAGAGACAGAGAGAGAGAGAGAGGGACAGAGACAGAGACAGATAGATTAGGTTTGATACTCTTCATGTGATGGATTACCCTAATGAATCGGGGTACCTTTGCCTGCCTCTGCGTGTGTATGTATATGTGTGTGTTTGTGTGTGAGCGCATGTGTGCTTGTGTGTGTGTGTGTGTGTGTGTGTGTGTGTGCGTGCGCGTAAGAGAGAGAGGGGGGAGGGAGAGAGGTTTGATCCGCTTTGTGTGATAGATCACTCTAATGAATTGGGGTTCCTGGAGGAGGTGAAAGAGGGGGAGAGAGAAGGGGGAGAGAGAGAGAGAGAGGGAGAGAAGAGTTCAAACTTCAAAACACTTAAAGTCGTTGCTATCTTGTGCATAATAAAAGCATATCTTAAAAAAATAAGCCATAACCCATACATTGTCAAAGAAATTATGAACTGTAATAAAATATTGATTTATTGAGAGAGGGGAGAGGGAGGGAGGGAGGGAGAGAGAGAGAGAGTTCAAACTTCAAAACACTTAAAGTCGTTGCTATCTTGTGCATAATAAAAGCATATCTTAAAAAAATAAGCCATAACCATGTCTTGTGTTCAAAGAAATTGAGAGACTGGAAATTTAAAATATTGATTTATTGGAGAGAGAGGTGGGAGGGGGGAGAGGAGGAGAGAGAGAGAGAGAGAGAGAGGAGTTCAAACTTCAAAACACTTAGTAGTCGTTGCTATCTTGTGCATAATAAAAGCATATCTTAAAAAAATAAGCCATAACCCATACATTGTCAAAGAAATTATGAACTGCAATAAAATATTGATTTATTGAGAGAGAGAGAGAGAGAGAGAGAGGAGGGAGGGAGAGAGAGAGAGAGAGAAGAGATAAAAGTCAACTTCAGAGATTAAGTCGTTGCTATCTGTGCATAATAAAAGCATATCTTTAAAAAAATGAAGCCATAACCCATACATTGTCAAAGAAATTATGAACTGCAATAAAATATTGATTTATTGGAGAGAGAGAGAGAGAGAGAGAGAGAGAGAGAGAGAGAGAGAGAGAGAAGAGAGAGGAGATTCAAACTTCAAAACACTTAGAGTCGTTGCTATCCTGTGCATAATAAAACCATATCTTAAAAAAATAAGCCATAACCCATACATTGTCAAAGAAATTATGAACTCAATAAAATATTGATTTATTGAGAGAGAGAGAGAGAGGATATGTTCATGTCTGACTGGTCAGGTATAAATAATTCTAGGATTACCTGTCAGAGTGATGATGTATCCGCATACTTTATTCCTTTTGTGATACACCATTCTGGCAGGTAATCCTCGAGTTATTCTGTTTGATTTATTGATCATATTTTACAGACATTCAGCACAATTCGTTCGTTCTCCTCATCTCTTATTGATTTATCGATGTATATCGTCTTCAGGTTTTGTGGTTCTAAGAACATCAGTAGTTTAGCGCCGACAGGACTGAAAAATGGCTGTTAGTCTATAATTTTTACCGTTGGGTAAAAAATGTCATTTTGTTGGTCTCTTTCCCTCTCTCTTTGTCTTTCTCTCTCCGTCCCTTCCTCCCTCACCGTTTCTGTCTGTCTCTCTCTCTTTCTCATCCTCTTTAACTCTCTCTCTCTCTCTTTCTTATTCCCTCCCCTCCCGTCTCTCTCTCTCTCTCTTTCTTTTTCCCTCCCCTCCGTCTCTCTCTCTTTCTCGCTTTATCTTCCCTTTTCGGTCTAACTGTTCTTTCTCTCTTTTTCTTTCCTTCTTAAACACGAACTATCTCTCTCTCTCTTTCTTTCTCTCTCTCTCTTTCTCTCTCTCTCTCTCCCTCTCTCTTCTCTCTGTCTTTCTCACTCACTCATTCTGTCTCTCCCCCCTCTCTCCTCTCCCTCTCTTCCTCTCCCTGTCTCTTTCTTTTTCTTTCTCACACGTTCTCTCTCTCTCTCTCTCTCTCTCTCTCTCTCTCTCTCTCTCTCTCTCTCTCTCTCTCTCTCTCTCATCTCCCACTTCCTACGCCATTTCTGTCTTCATCCCCTGTCTCACCCCTGTCACCTTACACATAGTGCATGCTATGGGTACATGTACACTGTAAGGTGTTAGTTTACCGGTACTCATGTCCTCCCCATTTCTTTCCCCTTGTTCTGAATAAGCAGGCTGGCTGGTGGCCCCTTTGACACAGCCATGGACTGAAGATTTAATCTCCTTGAGTTCAGTCCCTCCGTACAACATAACAGCTGGCTTGTTGTCTGCCCATCTATAATGCTCCAGTCACTCTGCTGCTGTCACTGTTTCAAAGATCGTGTTCACCTCCTCATTTGAAACTTTGCCAGCACACTAGGTTTTGGGGCAGGATCAGCGTTTACCAGCTGTTGGCAGATTTTGGAGGGGGGGGGGGGGGGGAGGGGTCGCATACGGATGTGTTCGAGTGACTCATTTTGAAAAAAAAAAAAAAAAAACAAAAAAAATCGCTACATGTCTCTGCATCAAGAGAGTGTTTTTGGTTGGGAGAAGTGGCGCGATACAAGACCTCTCTTTCATTATCATTTATCAGCGTTGTGTGTGATTTCCTGTTTCCTGAAGTCAGAGCGGTGAAGCAGAAAATGGTTTCTGTCAGGACTCAAATAAGATAGCTGACGCTTGAGTCATTGAAGGCGGAACCAGTCTGGTCATAGCGGTGTGTGACAGATGGTTACTGTCCTCACGAACTACACGTGATAGATACGCTTGGCTTGATCAGTTGTTGGGTTTTGCTGATGTGGTTTGTGACTATACAAAGCTACACTTGGCTTGATCACTTGTTGGGTTTTGCAGATGTGGTTTGTGACCATACCAACTACCTTGGCTTGATCAGTTGTTGGGTTTTGTTGATGTGGTTTGTGACCACACAACAACCTTGGCTTGATCAGTTGTTGGGTTTTATGATGTGGTTTGTGACCATACACAACTACACTTGGCTTGATCAGTTGTTGGGTTTTACTGATGTGGTTTGTGACCATCACAACTACACTTGGCTTGATCAGTTGTTGGGTTTTACTGATGTGGTTTGTGACTACACAATTACGCTTGGCTTGATCAGTTGTTGGGTTTTGCTGATGTGGTTTGTGACCATACACAACTACACTTGGCTTGATCAGTTGTTGGGTTTTACTGATGTGGTTTGTGACCATACACAACTACACTTGGCTTGATCAGTTGTTGGGTTTTACTGATGTGGTTTGTGACCATACACAACTACACTTGGCTTGACTCAGTTGTTGGGTTTTACAGATGTGGTTTGTGACCATACACAACTACACTTGGCTTGACTCAGTTGTTGGGTTTTGCAGATGTGGTTTGCGACCATACACAACTTCACTTGGCTTGATCAGTTGTTGGGTTTTGCTGATGTGGTTTGTGACCACACAGCTTCACTTGGCTTGATCAGTTGTTGGGTTTTACTGATGTGGTTTGTGACCATACACAGCTACACTTGGCTTGATCAGTTGTTGGGTTTTACTGATGTGGTTTGTGACCACACAGCTACACTTGGCTTGATCAGGTGTTGGGTTTTACTGATGTGGTTTGTGACCACACACAGCTACACTTGGCTTGATCAGGTGTTGGGTTTTACTGATGTGGTTTGTGACCACACACAGCTACACTTGGCTTGATCAGGTGTTGGGTTTTACTGATGTGATTTGTGACCACACACAGCTACACTTGGCTTGATCAGGTGTTGGGTTTTACTGATGTGGTTTGTGACCACACACAGCTACACTTGGTTTGGTTCAGGTGTTGGGATTTACCGGTGTTCTTACGCTTGGTGTGGTTCAGGTGTTGGGTTTTACCAGTGTTACTACGCTTGGTGTGGTTCAGGTGTTGGGATTTACCAGTGTTACTACGCTTGGTGTGGTTCAGGTGTTGGGTTTTACCAGTGTTCTTACGCTTGGTGTGGTTCAGGTGTTGGGTTTTACCAGTGTTACTACGCTTGGTGTGGTTCAGGTGTTGGGATTTACCAGTGTTACTACGCTTGGTGTGGTTCAGGTGTTGGGATTTACCAGTGTTACTACGCTTGGTTTGGTTCAGGTGTTGGGATTTACCAGTGTTACTACGCTTGGCGTGGTTCAGGTGTTGGGTTTTACCAGTGTTACTACGCTTGGCGTGGTTCAGGTGTTGGGATTTACCAGTGTTACTACGCTTGGTTTGGTTCAGGTGTTGGGTTTTACCAGTGTTACTACGCTTGGTGTGGTTCAGGTGTTGGGATTTACCGGTGTTCTTACGCTTGGTGTGGTTCAGGTGTTGGGTTTTACCAGTGTTACTACGCTTGGTTTGGTTCAGGTGTTGGGTTTTACCAGTGTTACTACGTTTGGTTTGGTTCAGGTGTTGGGATTTACCGGTGTTCTTACGCTTGGTGTGGTTCAGGTGTTGGGTTTTACCAGTGTTACTACGCTTGGTTTGGTTCAGGTGTTGGGTTTTACCAGTGTTACTACGTTTGGTTTGGTTCAGGTGTTGGGATTTACCAGTGTTACTACGTTTGGTTTGATTCAGGTGTTGGGATTTACCAGTGTTACTACGCTTGGTGTGGTTCAGGTGTTGGGTTTTACCAGTGTTACTACGCTTGGTTTGATTCAGGTGTTGGGATTTACCAGTGTTTTACGCTTGGTGTGGTTCAGGTGTTGGGTTTTACCAGTGTTACTACGCTTGGTTTGATTCAGGTGTTGGGATTTACCAGTGTTACTACGCTTGGTGTGGTTCAGGTGTTGGGTTTTACCAGTGTTCTTACGCTTGGTGTGGTTCAGGTGTTGGGTTTTACCAGTGTTACTACGCTTGGTGTGGTTCAGGTGTTGGGATTTACCAGTGTTACTACGCTTGGTGTGGTTCAGGTGTTGGGATTTACCAGTGTTACTACGCTTGGTTTGGTTCAGGTGTTGGGATTTACCAGTGTTACTACGCTTGGCGTGGTTCAGGTGTTGGGTTTTACCAGTGTTACTACGCTTGGCGTGGTTCAGGTGTTGGGATTTACCAGTGTTACTACGCTTGGTTTGGTTCAGGTGTTGGGTTTTACCAGTGTTACTACGCTTGGTGTGGTTCAGGTGTTGGGATTTACCGGTGTTCTTACGCTTGGTGTGGTTCAGGTGTTGGGTTTTACCAGTGTTACTACGCTTGGTTTGGTTCAGGTGTTGGGTTTTACCAGTGTTACTACGTTTGGTTTGGTTCAGGTGTTGGGTTTTACCAGTGTTACTACGCTTGGTGTGGTTCAGGTGTTGGGATTTACCAGTGTTACTACGCTTGGTGTGGTTCAGGTGTTGGGTTTTACCAGTGTTACTACGTTTGGTTTGGTTCAGGTGTTGGGTTTTACCAGTGTTACTACGTTTGGTTTGGTTCAGGTGTTGGGTTTTACCAGTGTTCTTGTGCCCTGAGCCTGTGCAAAATCCCGGTGGGCTGACAAGGTCTTGAAATGGTTAGGGATAGGGAGAGAAGGGATGTGTGAAACAGTGATCTGACACCACCAGAATGATGGAAACATGAAGACAGGCGACGAATAGACCAATTTTTCACGTTGCGGGCTCGGTTTGAACTCCAGATAGTGGTCAAGATTTTGAGCTCACGGCTCTCTGAAGAAAACCAACCAGCCTGTGGGAAACAAAGTGTTATCACAGGACGTGGCAAAGACCGGTCATATTGGCAAAGACCGGTCATATTGTCTGTGTAGTTGATCGTTATGAGTTGTTACCATAACAACCAACGTTATCACAGGACGTGGCAAAGGCCGGTCATATTGTCTGTGTAGTTGATCGTTATGAGTTGTTACCATAACAACCAACGTGGTCCGTGGCACTGTGTCATCGACCCAGTCCCTGTGAGCAACAGGAAACCAAACAAACAGGCCAATGGTTTATAGGGTTTAACATTTTCTGTCCCTCACCATGCCCACCAGCTGCGAAACGTTAACTCTTTCGCACACTCACCGTATCCTCCAGTTTACTGACGGAATGAAAGGGTTAAGTTTTTGTTTTGCTATCATTGCTGACAATGCAGGAAGCTGGTGGACAGGGTGAGGGATAAAGGGTTAAGTTTGTTTGCCGTCAGTGCTGATAAGGCAGGAAGCTGCTGGATAGCGTCAGGGAATGAAGGACTTAACCCTTGTTCAGTACAGAAGAGAGGGAATGGGGTGGGGGTGGGTGATAACAGCAGCATCAACAACTACATAAACAACAGGAGACAGAAAAACAAAACCAACAACCAAAAAGATTGAATCCTATACCTGTAGCCAGTCGCATGGATTAGGGGAAGGGAACTGGTGGTAAACAGCACCACCATTACCAGCAACAACAACAACGACGACGACGACAACAACAACAACAACAACAACAACAACAACAACAACAACAACAACAAGTAGGAAAATGACCAACAGAAATACACACATTTAAACATTATTAAAAACGCATTCTCTGTTTCTGTTTCTGCCTGTCTGTCTGTCTTTATGTATGTATGTATGTATGTATGTATGTATGTATGTATTGTATGTATGTATGTATGTATGTATGTATGTATGTATGTATCTCTCTCTCCCTCTCTCTCTCTCTCACACACACACGCACACACACACACACACACGCACACACAACACAACACGACACAACACTACAGAACAAAACAACACACATGCACACATACTTTCTCTGCTCACAGACACACACAACACACACACACACACACACACACACACACACACACACACACACACACACACACACACACACACACACACACACACACACACACACACACACACACACACACAACACACACATACGTGTGTGCATACACACAAACACACAACACACATACAAACACACACAACACGACACACATCGTCCCATAAACAATAGCCTAGAATAGAGGCATGCCCAGAGAAACAAGAAGAAGAAGAACAACAACAATAACAAAACAACAAAAACAACAGCTCAAAAGAAGCATGTTTCCGCCCTCAGTCGATTTCTGTTTCATCATTGTCAGTCCAAGGGACGACAATAAACATATTATGCCCAGAAGCATTGAAAGAGTGAGAGAGAGAGAGAGAGAGAGAGAGAGAGAGAGAGAGAGAGAGAGAGAGAGAGAGAGAGAAGGCATACTGACGAGTGCAGTAGTCAGGTGGATATTAATGACAATATGAATTGATGATGTGATAATGTTTACAAGGCGCTAAATCTTGATGTATAGATCAAACGTAACGTCAGATGTCGGGGTTCAGTCCTGCCTGGAGTCGGTTGGCCTGATGTGGGATCAGTTGCATTGCTTAAGTCTGCGTAGACTCGGTCCCACCTGGTGGGTAAAGGCTGGAGATCTTTCCGATCTTCCACGTCAACAGGTATGTATACCTGCCAATGACTTAACCTCCTTCGTGTGTGTATGTACTTGCAGAATATCAAGTATGCACGTTAAAGATCCTTTAATCATGTCATTGTACTGTGGCTTATCCTTTTGACTCCCTCACCCTGTCTACCAGCATCCGCATTGCCAACCGTGCTACCAAAGCAAAAAGTTAACTCTTTGACTCCCTCACCCTATCAGGAAGCTGGTGGATAGGGTGAGGGTGTCAAAGAGTTAAGTTTTTGCAATTGGTAGATAGGTGCGGGAGGCGAAGGGTTATGGAAACATGCAAACACCCAGCATGTACGCTCACTGGAGATGCGGACTGTGAAACAACATAGTGAAGTGTGGTCAGTGGCCTGACAGCTTGAGTTGTTCTGTGCTTCAGTAAAAAGATGATGTGTAGTGAGTGTAAATGAGTTAGAGAATAGCGCCATACAAGAACAGTTTATGATGCAGTAATTATACCATGCTGTCACTGACCTTAGACTCGTAGTCATCCAGGTAGTAGCCAACAGAGGAACTGCTGCTGGTCACCAACATCTCTCGTATCATGGACGTGGAGGAGGAGGAAGCAGCAGTGGGGACATCAGCAGCAGCAGAAGCAGAGGCAGCAGCTTGGGGAGGGGCTGAGTGTCTCTGGGTGTTCTGGGCGAGGCAGAGGCCATCGTGCTGAACGTCCTACTCTTGTAGGCCTTGCTGGAGAACCTGGGTTTCTCGCTGACGCTCAGGTAACGCGGGGAATAGGGCGAAACTGTCTGATACAACTTGCTGCCGTACCGAAAACTCACCGTGTTGGCTTCGTCAAAAATGTCGCTGATCACGGAATGACCCTCTTCAAAATTCAGCAGGAGTTCGTCAGTCTCTGTGAGAGAGACTCTCTGACGATTTTCAGATGTGTCGCCGTTGGTCTGAGAGTCCAGATCCTGATTGCGATCATCGTCCTCAGTGTCACTGACACTGCCGATATTCTCCTCGTCCGAGTCGCTGGTCTCAGCAGGGTGTTCCGATTTGTACAACGTTTCCAGCACCTCCTCCTGAATGTTCTCAGGCTGAGGGACGGGAGAGGGGGGTCTGGCTGGTAGTTGTTGCCAGGGTTCTTCGGAGGGCTGCTCCTGTTGGGACGGTGGTGGTTGTGGAACTTGTTGGGAGGGAAGTTGTTGGACTGGAAGTTCTCGGTCGGTTGGAGGTTCTTGAGTTGCTGGAGGTTGTTCCTGCGCTGGTGGAGGTGTCGGGGAATGGGAATCCTCTTTGGTGCGCTCTGTGTCCTGTTTTTCCACGGGGCTGGCCAGACCTGAGGACATAGCCTCTGTTACCGACACAGCGACACTGCCCTCTCCTGACCCCGGGCCGCTTGGTTCATCACCAGACACCGCAGCTACAAGTCCACTCTCCCCGCCGGACACTGCAAGACCACTGTCCTCAGCGCTTCCGCTGTCTTCAGCCACCGCCACCTGTTGGCTGTCAGGGGAGGCTGCCGCGTCTACCGGAGAACCGCTGTCTTCTCTCTGGGGCTCTTGCTGTGGCTGTGCTTGTGACTGCTCGGAGGTCTGGGCTTCTTCTGACTGCCGCCGGCGTATGCTGTCCATGCTGGGTGTTCTCTGAACAACACACATAAAGGAATCGTCACTGCACACTTTGGCACACACCCAGGTTAAAAGAGTCCATTGAACGCCAATTGATAAATACACAGAAAAGAAAACTGAAAAAGGAGGAAAGAAAAGAAATGAAAAGCTGGCAACCGGAGCAAACCTCTGCTGTCTATACAGTCATTCATACTGTCTCTAAACTCCCATACACAGATACAGACGGACAGACAGACGACACACACACATACACAGACATAACACAGACACAGACACACACACACAGACACACACACACACACACACACACACACACACATTTAAAGCACTGTGTATTCAATCCTTCTCTCTCTCTCTCTCTCTCTCTCTCTCTCTCCTCCTCTCTCGTCACACACACACACACACACACACACACACAACACACAACACACACACACACACACACACACACACACACACACACACACACACACACACACCTCTCTCTCTCTCTCTGTGTCTCTCTCTTCTCTTTCTCTCTTTCTCTCTTTCTCTCTCTTTCTCTCTCTCTCCCAAACATACACACGCACCTGACGTACACACCACAACTCCCAAACACACAAAAACACACACACACATACACACACACGTCACACACACACACACACTCACACACACACACACACACACACACACACACACACACACACAACACACACACACACACACACACACTACACACACACACACACACACACACACACACACCACACACACACACACACACAACACACACACACACACACTCACACACACTCAAACACACACACACCCTCCTCTCTCCTCTCTCTCTCTCTCTCTCTCTCTCTCTCTCTCTCTCTCTCTCTCTCTCTCACGGCACAAAACCTCATACCTACAATTCCATACGCAAAAGACCTACTACATACAGAAACAAGACTCGAAGCTTGACAGAATAGAAGCAGTCTACGTACATACATACATAGAAACCTGTCACTTCGTTCACGATCGATCTGCTAGATAGAGAATCTCCTTCCTCCTCCTCCTCCTCACCTTCTCTGCCCTCCTCCCACCTCCCTCCTCACCTCTCTGTCTCTCAGTTCAACCCCCACCCCCCACCCTTCCACACACACACACACAGAGTACCGGGACAGTGAGAGAGAGAGAGAGACATGTCGCTTACCTTCTGTCTCAGTCGTCCCACTCGCAACATTCCGGATCTGTGCGTTTCGTGTCCTGGCCACCCCTGATCGCGAGAAACGGGTACAGGTGGGGGTGGGGGGACAAACGGCTTGGTTGGATGTGGGGTGGGGAACCGTGTGTGTGTGTGTGTGTGTGTGTGTGTGTGTGTGTGTGTGTGTGTGTGTGTGTGTGTGTGTGTGTGTGTGTGTGTGTGTGTGTGTGGTGTGTATATGTGTGTGTGTGGTGCACCTAGATTAGAGGAGATTATCGCGGTCAGCCTTTGTATACCTGTATACGTACACCATAGACATGGATAAGGAGACAGGCAACTAGCTCTGTCCTGTTCTCTTGGCTTTCTTCGTGTCCTTTGTCTTTAGTGCAGGGACTGTTTTCCAAAAGCATGACACAGGTAAACACACTGTAGCAAATACATGTCAGTCTTTAATAACAAAAACATTGATAATAAATATAATGACAGTAACAGTAGCATACTTTACGTCCACATGCACGACAAAGGTAAAACGCACGTATGGCAAATAAATGTCAATCTTTAATAACAAAAAAACGTTAATAATAAACATAACAATCACAGTAACAGTAGCATACTTTACGTCCTTACTTTACGTATGCTGCTGTTACTGTCACTGTTATGTTATTAACCCTTTGACTCCTGCATCCTGTCCACCAGCATGCTGCATTGCCAATCATGCTGGCAAAGCAAAAACTTAACCCTTTGATTCTCTCACCCTATCCACCAGCTTCCTGCAGGAAGCTGGTGGATAGGGTGAGAGAATCAAAGGGTTAAGTTTTTGCAGTTGGTGTATAGGGTGCAGGTGTCAAAGGGTTAATGTTATGTTACTAATGTTTTTGTTATTAAGGATTGACATGTATTTGCTATATACGTGTGTTTATCTTCGTCATGATTTTGGAAAACACTTGACCAATCGATACAAGAAGTCAATATTTTATTTTAATCCAGTTTCATTTCTTCTTTCACATTATAATTATGAGCTATGGTTCATTTTTGTAAAATGTGTTTATATGTGTAGAGTAGTAAGGACTAACTGTAAGAAAGGTGCAGTAGGACTTTATATCTCTATCCTTCAATAATAAAGTGTTTTGAAGTTTGAAACACTGAGTGATACGATCATAGACATGGATAGGGAGACAGGCAACTAGCTCTGTCCTGTTGTCTGTGCTTTCTTCTTTTCCTTTGATGAGATATCTGCAATTTACTAATTTACGTTTTATAAACTATATATATATACATGTATGTATATATATATATATATATATATATATAGGCCTATATATATATATATATATATATATATATATATATATATACATACACATACATACATGTATACATATACGTATACATATATATATGTATATATATATATACATACATACATACATAATAATAATTAATAATTACAATATTTATATAGCGCAAAATCTTGATAGAAATCAAATCTAAGCGCTGTGTGTGTGTGTGTGTGTAGGTGTGTGTGTGTGTGTGTGTGTGTGTGTGTGTGTGTGTGTGTGTGTGTGTGTGTGTGTGTGTGTGTGTGTGTGTATGTGTGTGTGTGTGTGTGTTAGTGCTACAACTACGATCAGTGTTATGTTATTAATATTTTTTGCATTTATTGTTAGAGATTGGCATGTATGTATTGTACATGACTAATTGATCTGTTCCAGGCAATATTTCATTTGAATCGCTTTCTCAGCTTCTTTGACGTTGTGTGTCAAGGTTCACCTGTTTTCGCTTTCTTTTATACACTTATAATTATGTGTAGAGTAGGAAGGACTGGCTGTAGGGCAGGTCCAGTGAGGTCTTTTACCACTGTCCTTCAGTCATGAAGTGGTTTGAAGTTTGAAGTACTCTGTGATATGATCATAGACATCAATAGGGAGACAGGCAACTAGCTCTGTCACACTCTGTGATATGATCGTAGACATGGATAGGGAGACAGGCAAATAGCTCTGTCACACTCTGTGATATGATCATAGACATGGATAGGGAGACAGGCAACTAGCTCTGTTACACTCTGTGATATGATCATAGACATGGATAGGGAGACAGGCAACTAGCTCTGTCACACTGTGTGATATGATCATAGACATGGATAGGGAGACAGGCAACTAGCTCTGTCACACTGTGTGATATGATCATAGACATGGATAGGGAGACAGGCAACTAGCTCTGTCACACTGTGTGATATGATAGACATGGATAGGGAGACAGGCAACTAGCTCTGTTACACTCTGTGATATGATCATAGACATGGATAGGGAGACAGGCAACTAGCTCTGCCACACTCTGATATGATCATAGACATGGATAGGGAGACAGGCAACTAGCTCTGTCACACTCTGATATGATCATAGACATGGATAGGGAGACAGGCAGCTAGCTCTGTCACACTGTGATATGATCATAGACATGGATAGGGAGACAGGCGACTAGCTCTGTCACACTCTGTGATACGATCATAGACATGGATAGGGAGACAGGCAACTAGCTCTGTCACACTCTGTGATATGATCATAGACATGGATAGGGAGACAGGCGACTAGCTCTGTTACACTCTGTGATACGATCATAGACATGGATAGGGAGACAGGCAACTAGCTCTGTCACACTCTGTGATATGATCATAGACATGGATAGGGAGACAGGCGACTAGCTCTGTTACACTCTGTGATACGATCATAGACATGGATAGGGAGACAGGCAACTAGCTCTGTCACACTCTGTGATATGATCATAGACATGGATAGGGAGACAGGCGACTAGCTCTGTTACACTCTGTGATACGATCATAGACATGGATAGGGAGACAGGCAACTAGCTCTGTCACACTCTGTGATATGATCATAGACATGGATAGGGAGACAGGCAACTAGCTCTGTCACACTCTGTGATACGATCATAGACATGGATAGGGAGACAGGCAACTAGCTCTGTCACACTCTGTGATATGATCATAGACATGGATAGGGAGACAGGCGACTAGCTCTGTTACACTCTGTGATACGATCATAGACATGGATAGGGAGACAGGCAACTAGCTCTGTCACACTCTGTGATATGATCATAGACATGGATAGGGAGACAGGCGACTAGCTCTGTCACACTCTGTGATACGATCATAGACATGGATAGGGAGACAGGCAACTAGCTCTGTCACACTCTGTGATATGATCATAGACATGGATAGGGAGACAGGCGACTAGCTCTGTTGCTCTTGATGATATGATCGTAGAAATGGATAGAGATAAAGGCAACTAGAGCTCTCTGTCATGCTGTTACATAATCATACTCATACACATGGTCAAGGAGACAGGCAACTAGCTCTGTCATGCTATATTTTGATCATAGCCCCCTCCCCCCCCCCCCCCCCCCCCCCCCCCCCCGTGAGGATGCCGGGGGCTCTTTCAGTATAAATAGTATCCCTACCTTCTTGAAATTCTGTGCTTGAAATTTCCTCTTTTTTGTCACTCTCTTTGTTTCTGGCTTGTTCCTTTGCTTTCTGTCATTTTTTTTCCTACCAATTTCTGCCTTAATGGTCCATCCACCTGTATGCGTTCGATAAAGTCTTACATACTTTCTCTTAGGATTGATAATTGGGTACATGTATTAAGTGCATTTTTTACTCTAGGGAAATGAGATATGCAGAAGCTATTTTAGATGACTTAGACCTGTTTTTATATATGCTGTAGTGTCCTTAGTTACGTTGAATTTGTATTCAGGTGTGTTTTATAAATCCCCTGTGCGATAAATTGGACGGAGTGGTCAACGCCAGGGGCGTATCCTTAGATTATGAGCGCGAATGCATTGATCAGTGTACTTAATTTTCTGTTCCTTTTTTTCTGTTGGAGTGTTGTGTGTGTATTGAAATGGTTATAGCCCTGATATGGCCTACGCTGTCGACTGGGCTTTAAACAAAAATAACAATAACAATAACAACCTGTATGTGTTCGATCAAGTTTTACGTACTTTCTCCTAGGATCGATAATTGGGCCCATGTATTGTGTGTGTTTTGGCTGTAGGGAAATGAGATAGGCGGAAGGTATTTTAGATAATTCAGGCCTGTTTTTATGTATGTTTTAGTGTCCTTGATTTGAATTTGTTTTCAGGTATGTTTTTTTTTTTTTTTTTAATCCCTGTGTGATAAATTGGATGGAGTGGTCAACGCCAGGGTCATGTCCTTAGATTATGTGCGTGAATGCATTGTGTACTTATTTTTCTGTTCAGTTCTTCATTTTTTTTCCCCTGTTGAAGTATTATGTGTGTATTGAAACGGTTATAGCCCTGATATGGGTCTACGCAGGCGGCTGAACTTAAAGCAACAATAAGAATAAGAATATGATCATAGACATGGTGAAGGAGACAGGCAACCAGCTCTGTCGTTTTCTGGAATATGATCATAGACATGGATAGAGAGATGGGGAACAAACTCTGTTGCATTCTGTGACATTATCATAGATGTAGATAAGGAGACAGGCAACTGGCTCTGTCGTACTGTCTTTGGTTTTTGCCCATTGATTCTTCT
This sequence comes from Monoplex corrugatus, assembly GCA_030674185.1. NCBI lineage: Eukaryota > Metazoa > Mollusca > Gastropoda > Littorinimorpha > Ranellidae > Monoplex > Monoplex corrugatus. The sequence continues at coordinate 81,916,824 of JAPXFY010000015.1, forward strand.
ATCTGAAGTTTACGAATTTACGTTAAAACACACACACGCACGCACACACACACATACACACACACACACACACACACACACACTCTCTCTCTCTCTCTCTCTCTCTCTCTCACACACACACACACACACACACATGAATATATATATATATATATATATATATATTATATATATATATATATATATTATATATTCATGTGATCAAATATCTTAATGATGATAATGACATTCATAAGACGCCAACTGTTGACATACAGATCAAAGTGCACACTGTCATACATTAACTAAAACATTCACTCACTGTGACAAAAACTAAGAGGCGCAAAGCACACACACACATCAGGAGAAGACTGGGAGGGGGGAGGCACGAGAGGGGGGGGGGGGATCACTGCTAGAAGAAAGACATGTCTTCAAATTCAACTTGAAGGAACAGAATAATGTGATTGTTAAAGAGACAGGGAGAGCTTGTGCCAGTTGTTAGTATTTGTATCTGTGTGTGTACGTAGCTGTCTGTCTACCTGTCTGTCACATGGTAGTGCTGTTGCCAATCTATGTTAGTATTTGTATCTGTGTGTGTACGTAGCTGTCTGTCTACCTGTCTGTCACATGGTAGTGCTGTTGCCAATCTATGTTAGTATTTGTATCTGTGTGTGTACGTAGCTGTCTACCTGTCTGTCACATGGTAGTGGTGTTGCCAATCTATGTTAGTATATGTATCTGTGTGTGTACGTAGCTGTCTGTCTACCTGTCTGTCACATGGTAGTGCTGTTGCCAATCTATGTTAGTATTTGTATCTGTGTGTGTACGTAGCTGTCTGTCTACCTGTCTGTCACATGGTAGTGCTGTTGCCAATCTATGTTAGTATTTGTATCTGTGTGTGTACGTAGCTGTCTGTCTACCTGTCTGTCACATGGTAGTGGTGTTGCCAATCTATGTTAGTATTTGTATCTGTGTGTGTAGGTAGCTGTCTGTCTACCTGTCTGTCACATGGTAGTGGTGTTGCCAATCTATGTTAGTATTTGTATCTGTGTGTGTACGTAGCTGTCTGTCTACCTGTCTGCCACATGGTAGTGCTGTTGCCAATCTATGTTAGTATTTGTATCTGTGTGTGTAGGTAGCTGTCTGTCTACCTGTCTGTCACATGGTAGTGCTGTTGCCAATCTATGTTAGTATTTGTATCTGTGTGTGTACGTAGCTGTCTACCTGTCTGTCACATGGTAGTGCTGTTGCCAATCTATGTTAGTATTTGTATCTGTGTGTGTACGTAGCTGTCTGTCTACCTGTCTGTCACATGGTAGTGCTGTTGCCAATCTATGTTAGTATTTGTATCTGTGTGTGTAGGTAGCTGTCTGTCTACCTGTCTGCCACATGGTAGTGGTGTTGCCAATCTATGTTAGTATTTGTATCTGTGTGTGTACGTAGCTGTCTGTCTACCTGTCTGTCACATGGTTGTGGTGTTGCCAATCTATGTTAGTATTTGTATCT
>JAPXFY010000015.1:81933308-81948308 GCA_030674185.1 Monoplex corrugatus
GTGTGTGTGTGTGTGTGTGTGTGTGTGTTTACGTGTGTATATGTGCATGTGTATGAGCGCGTGTGTGTGTGTGTGTATGTGCATGTGTGTGTATGTGCATGTGTGTGAGTGTGTGTGTGTATGTGCATGTGTATGAGCGTGTGTATGAGTGTGTGTGTGTGTGTATGAGTGTGTGTGTGTGTGTATGAGCGTGTGTGTGTCTGTGTATGAGCGTGTATGTGTATGAGCGTGTGTATGAGTGTGTGTTTGTGTGTGCATGTGTGTGTACGTGTGTGTATGTGTTTGTATGAATGTGTGTGTGTGTGTGTGTGTGTGTATGTGTGTGTGTGTGTGTGTGTGTGTGTGTGTGTGTGTGTAGCAAGGCCAGACTAACATAGAGTCTAGGTGCTGCCTTACAGTGTGTCTACACCAGTGACCAGTGCCTGTGAAGGGACGTGGAGGAAGTGGCAATAAAATGGTGAGACAAAAAGCAAGACGGATAAAAACAACAGTTTACGTGGTGTGAACCACACATGTCAATATTTTGTTTTCACGAGACTCCTCGTGGGAATGTCAGGGGCTCTTTCAGTATATACAGTATCCCCCACCTGCTGGAAATTCTGTCCTAGAAATTTCCTTCTTTTTTTTCTTTCTGTCACTCTCTTTTTTTTTTCTTCTGACTTACACCTTTGCCAACTGTAATCACTTCCTTTATCTTCTTGCTGGTTCAGTCACCTGTATGATTTCCGTAAAGCCCTTGGTATTTACTGTCTGTCAGGAATGATGATTGGATACAGCTGTCAGGAAACGTACATTGCTCAGTAGCAAGTTTACGTAATACAGAGAGTTTTATGTGTTTTTTGTGTACCTCGTTATACTTATGCATTTGTATTCAGGTTTGTTTCTCTAACCTCCTTGGTGATCTATTGGGCGGACTGGCCAACGTCAGGAGCGTATCCTTAAATCATTTGTCTGGATGCAATGATTTGTGTGCTTAATTGTCGTTTCCAGGTTTTGTATTTTCCCCAGTGTCATCGATTGTTGAGAGGAGTGTGTTTGAGATGGTTACAGGCCTGATAGGGCTCTGAGCGAATGGCTGGGCTTTAAGACAGTAATAATGATAACAACAACAACAACAATAGTGATAATATAATAATGATGATGATGATATTAATAATGATAATGATGATGCTAATATTGATTATGATGATGATAACAATAGTGATAATATAATAATAATGATGATGATATTAATAATGATAATGATGATGGTAATAATAATGATGATGATGATATAATAATAATAATATAATAATAATAATAATAATATGATGATGATGATAATAATAGTAATAATAGTGATGATGATGATGATGATGACGATAACAATAACAATAACAATAATTATGATACTAATTCCTGGAGATATCCTGGTCCTCAGGGCCTTCAACAGACGATGTATCACTCAGCCTCCGTCATTACACAAGATGGGGAACTGTGATCGATCTACAGGTTTTGTGATCGATCTGCAGGTCACCTTATGTCCCCTGATCGTGTTGTATCGTGTTGCTGGGTGTTTCCCAATCGATCTGCTGATTGTACTGCACAGTGAGCACTGCCAGGTCTGTGTCGTGCGTTACAACAACGTGCACACACTGGCTACAGTGGCTTACTTATCTCCTGCTTTCAAAGTAGGAGTAGTCTGGAGTTTGTTCTAAAAAAAAGAAAACAAAACAAAACAAGACAAAACAAAACACGACAACAAAAAAGAAAAAACTCATTGCACCCAGACATGTTCCATATGCGCTCCACCCAAACCTGCCAGCAGTTATCTGGCAGACTCCCTGAGCCTTTGCAAAACTTATCATCTGGCAGAGTTGTGAAATGGAGAGAGAGGGATGGGAGCTGTGGAAGACTGACACGACCAGAGTGACTGCAGCGTTAAGATGGTCAGTGTGTATGTTGCGGGGACCAGAGTGACTGGAGCGTTAAGATGGTCAGTGTGTATGTTGTGGTGACCAGAGTGATTGGAGCGTTAAGATGGTCAGTGTGTATGTTGTGGTGACCAGAGTGATTGGAGCGTTAAGATGGTCAGTCAGTGTGTATGTTGCGGTGACCAGAGTGACTGGAGCGTTAAGATGGTCAGTGTGTATGTTGTGGTGACCAGAGTGACTGCAGCGTTAAGATGGTCAGTGTGTATGTTGCGGTGACCAGAGTGACTGGAGCGTTAAGATGGTCAGACAGTGTGTATGTTGCGGTGACCAGAGTGACTGCAGCGTTAAGATGGTCAGTGTGTATGTTGTGGTGACCAGAGTGACTGCAGCGTTAAGATGGTCAGTGTGTATGTTGTGGTGACCAGAGTGACTGCAGCGATAAGATGGTCAGTCAGTGTGTATGTTGTGTGACCAGAGTGACTGGAGCATTAAGATGGTCAGTCAGTGTGTATGTTGTGGTGACCAGAGTGACTGGAGCGTTAAGATGGTCAGTCAGTGTGTATGTTGTGGTGACTGGAGCGTTAAGATGGTCAGTCAGTGTGTATGTTGTGGTGACTGGAGCGTTAAGATGGTCAGTCAGTGTGTATGTTGTGGTGACTGGAGCGTTAAGATGGTCAGTCAGTGTGTATGTTGTGGTGACCAGAGTGACTGCAGCGTTAAGATGGTCAGTCAGTGTGTATGTTGTGGTGACCAGAGTGACTGGAGCGTTAAGATGGTCAGTGTGTATGTTGTGGTGACCAGAGTGACTGGAGCGTTAAGATGGTCAGTCAGTGTGTATGTTGTGGTGACCAGAGTGACTGGAGCGTTAAGATGGTCAGTGTGTATGTTGTGGTGACCAGAGTGACTGCAGCGTTAAGATGGTCAGTCAGTGTGTATGTTGTGGTGACCAGAGTGACTGCAGCGTTAAGATGGTCAGTGTGTATGTTGTGGTGACCAGAGTGACTGGAGCGTTAAGATGGTCAGTGTGTATGTTGTGGTGACCAGAGTGACTGGAGCGTTAAGATGGTCAGTCAGTGTGTATGTTGTGGTGACCAGAGTGACTGGAGCGTTAAGATGGTCAGTGTGTATGTTGTGGTGACCAGAGTGACTGGAGCGTTAAGATGGTCAGTCAGTGTGTATGTTGTGGTGACCAGAGTGACTGGAGCGTTAAGATGGTCAGTGTGTATGTTGTGGTGACCAGAGTGACTGGAGCGTTAAGATGGTCAGTGTGTATGTTGTGGTGACCAGAGTGACTGGAGCGTTAAGATGGTCAGTGTGTATGTTGTGGTGACCAGAGTGACTGGAGCATTAAGATGGTCAGTGTGTATGTTGTGGTGACCAGAGTGATTGGAGCGTTAAGATGGTCAGTCAGTGTGTATGTTGCGGTGACCAGAGTGATTGGAGCGTTAAGATGGTCAGTCAGTGTGTATGTTGCGGTGACCAGAGTGACTGCAGCGTTAAGATGGTCAGTCAGTGTGTATGTTGTGGTGACCAGAGTGATTGGAGCGTTATAGATGGTCAGTCAGTGTGTATGTTGCGGTGACCAGGAGTGACTGCAGCGTTAAGATGGTCAGTCAGTGTGTTGTGTGGTGTGACCAGAGTGACTGGAGCGTTAAGATGGTCAGTCAGTGTGTATGTTGTGGGTGACCGAGTGACTGGAGCGTTAAGATGGTCAGTCAGTGTGTATGTTGTGGTGGACCAGAGTGATTGGAGCGTTAGATGGTCAGTCAGTGTGTATGTTGTGGTGACCAGAGTGACTGGAGCGTTAAGATGGTCAGTCAGTGTGTGTTGCGGTGACCAGAGTGACTGCAGCGTTAAGATGGTCAGTCAGTGTGTTATGTTGCGGTGATGGCCAGAGTGACTGGAGCGTTAAGATGGTCAGACAGTGTGTATGTTGTGGTGACCAGAGTGACTGGAGCGTTAAGATGGTCAGTCAGTGTGTATTGTTGCGGTGGACCAGAGTGACTGGAGCGTTAAGTATGGTCAGACAGTGTGTATGTTGTGGTGACCAGAGTGACTGGAGCGTTAAGATGGTCAGTGTGTATGTTGCGGTGACCAGAGTGACTGCAGCGTTAAGATGGTCAGTCAGTGTGTATGTTGTGGTGACAGAGTGATTGGAGCGTTAAGATGGTCAGTGTGTATGTTGTGGTGACCAGAGTGATTGGAGCGTTTAAGATGGTAGTCAGTGTGTATGTTGTGGTGACCAGAGTGACTGGGCGTTAAGATGGTCAGTGTGTATGTTGTGGTGACCAGAGTGACTGCAGCGTTAAGATGGTCAGTCAGTGTGTATGTTGCGGTGACCAGAGGTGACTGCAGCGTTAAGATGGTCAGTGTGTATGTTGTGGTGACCAGAGTGATTGGAGCGTTAAGATGGTCAGTCAGTGTGTATGTTGCGGTGACCAGAGTGACTGCAGCGTTAAGATGGTCAGTGTGTATGTTGTGGTGACCAGAGTGACTGGAGCGTTAAGATGGTCGTGTGTATGTTGTGGTGACCAGAGTGATTGGAGCGTAAGATGGTCAGTTCAGTGTGTATGTTGCGGTGACCAGAGTGACTGCAGCGTTAAAATGGTCAGTGTGTATGTTGTGGTGACCAGAGTGACTGGAGCGTTAAGATGGTCAGTGTGTATGTTGTGGTGACCAGAGTGATTGGAGCGTTAAGATGGTCAGTCAGTGTGTATGTTGCGGTGACCAGAGTGACTGCAGCGTTAAGATGGTCAGTGTGTATGTTGCGGTGACCAGAGTGACTGGGCGTTAAGATGGTCAGACAGTGTGTATGTTGCGGTGACCAGAGTGACTGCAGCGTTAAGATGGTCAGTGTGTATGTTGTGGTGACCAGAGTGACTGGAGCGTTAAGATGGTCAGTCAGTGTGTATGTTGTGGTGACCAGGTGACTGGAGCGTTAAGATGGTCAGTGTATATGTTGTGGTGACAGAGTGATTGGAGCGTTAGATGGTCAGTGTGTATGTTGTGGTGACCAGGTGACTGCAGCGTTAAGATGGTCAGTCAGTGTGTATGTTGTGGTGACCAGAGTGACTGCAGCGTTAAGATGGTCAGTGTGTATGTTGTGGTGACCAGAGTGACTGGTGCGTTAAGATGGTCAGTGTGTATGTTGTGGTGACCAGAGTGATTGGAGCGTTAAGATGGTCAGTCAGTGTGTATGTTGTGGTGACCAGAGTGACTGGAGCGTTAAGATGGTCAGTCAGTGTGTATGTTGTGGTGACCAGAGTGATTGGAGCGTTAAGATGGTCAGTCAGTGTGTATGTTGCGGTGACCAGAGTGACTGGAGCGTTAAGATGGTCAGTGTGTATGTTGTGGGACCAGAGTGACTGGAGCGTTAAGATGGTCAGTGTGTATGTTGTGGTGACCAGAGTGACTGCAGCGTTAAGATGGTCAGTCGTGTGTATGTTGTGGTGACCAGAGTGACTGCAGCGTAAGATGGTCAGTGTGTAGTTGTGGTGACCAGAGTGACTGGAGCGTTAGATGGTCAGTCAGTGTGTATGTTGCGGTGACCAGAGTGACTGGAGCGTTAAGATGGTCAGTCAGTGTGTATGTTGTGTGACCAGAGTGACTGCAGCGTTAAGATGGTCAGTCAGTGTGTATGTTGTGGTGACCAGAGTGACTGCAGCGTTAAGATGGTCAGTGTGTATGTTGTGGTGACCAGAGTGACTGCAGCGTTAAGATGGTCAGTCAGTGTGTATGTTGTGGTGACCAGAATGATGGAGCGTTAAGATGGTCAGTCAGTGTGTATGTGCGGTGACCAGAGTGACTGCAGCGTTAGATGGTCATGTGTATGTTGTGGTGATGCGCGTTAAGATGGTCAGTCAGTGTGTATGTTGTGGTGCTGGAGCGTTAGATGGTCAGACAGTGTGTATGTTGCGGTGACCAGAGTGATGCAGCTTAAGATGGTCAGTCAGTGTGTATGTTGTGGTGACCAGAGTGACTGCAGCGTTAAGATGGTCAGTGTTATGTTGTGGTGACTGCGCGTTAAGATGGTCAGTCAGGTGTAGTTGTGGTGCCAGAGTGACTGGAGCGTTAGATGGTCAGTCAGTGTGTATGTTGTGGTGACTGCAGCATTAAGATGGTCAGTCAGTGTGTATGTTGTGGTGACCAGAGGACTGCAGCGTTAAGATGGTCAGTCAGGTGTATGTTGTGGTGACCAGAGTGACTGCAGCGTTAAGATGTCAGCAGTGTGTATGTTGTGGTGACCAGAGTGACTGGAGCGTAAGATGGTCGTCAGTGTGTTGTTGCGTGACCAGAGTGACTGCAGCGTTAGATGGTCTCAGTGTGTATGTTGTGGTGACCAGAGTGACTGGAGCGTTAAGATGGTCGTCAGTGTGTATGTTGTGGTGACCAGGTGACTGCGCGTTAAGATGGTCAGTCAGGTGTATGTTGTGGTGACCGAGTGATGGAGCGTTAGATGGTCAGTCAGTGTGTTTTGTGGTGCAGGTGATGCAGCGTTAGATGGTCAGTGTGTATGTTGCGGTGCCAGAGTGACTGCAGCGTTAAGATGTCAGTCTGTGTATGTTGTGGTGACCAGAAGACTGCAGCGTTAAGATGGTCAGTCAGTATGTATGTTGCGGTGACCAGAGTGTTGGAGCGTTAAGATGGTCATCGTGTGTTGTTCGGTGACCAGGTGATGGGCGTTAGATGGTCAGTCAGTTGTATGTTGTGGACAGAGTGATTGGAGCGTTAAGTGGTCAGTCAGTAATGTCGGTGCCGAGTGACTGGCGTGTGGTCAGTCAGTATGTATGTCGGTGCAGAGTGCAGCGTAGATGGTCGTCAGTATGTATGTGTGACGGGATTGAGCGTTAAGAGGTCTCGTATGTAGTTGCGGTACCGAGTGATGGAGCGTTAGTGGTCAGTCGTGTGATGTTGGGACTGAGGTTAGAGTCGTCAGTGTGTATGTTGTGGTGCTGGGCGTAAGGTGTCAGTGTATTGTGGTGACGGAGGTAGTGGTCGTCATGTGTTTGGGTGACAGGTGCGCAGCGTAGTGGTCATCTGTGTGTTGTGGTGACAGAGTGTGGCGTTAGAGGAGTGTGATGTGGGTGCCGAGGTGAGCGTTAAGATGGTCAGTCGTATGAGTTGTGGACGGTGATTGGAGCGTTAGTGTCGTCAGTATGTATGTTGCGGTGCAGATGAGCAGGTTAAGTGGTAGTCGTATGATTGCGGTGACCGTGACTGCCGTAGATGCAGTAGTATGTATGTTGTCCAGAGTGCTGAGCATTAAGATGGTCAGTCATGTATGTTGTGTGACCAGAGTGATGGAGGTTAAGGTCAGTCGGTGTGTGTGGTGACGAGGTTAAGTGGTCTCTGTGTATGTGTGGTGGGGCGTAAGGGCAGTCAGTTTTTGGTGTGGAGCGTTAAGTGGTCTCGTGTATTGTGTGCCAGAGATGCAGCGTAGGTCAGTCAGGTGTATGTTGTGGTGACAGGACTGGAGCGTAGAGGTCAGTGTGTTGTGGACCAGTGATGGGCGTAAGAGTCATGTGTGTTGTTGTGGGCCGAGTGATGAGCGTTAGAGGCGTGTGTATTGTGGCGGTGCGCGCGTAGATGGTCAGTCGTGTGTTGTTGTGTCAAGTGCTGCGCTTAGATGGTAGTGTGTATGTTTGTGACAGGTGACGGAGGTAGTGGTGTGTTGTTGTGGTGACGTGATGGCGTTAGATGGTCAGTCAGTGTGTTGTGTGGTGACCGAGTGTGGCGTAGATGTCGGTGTATGTTTGGTGACCAGGTGACTGGGCGTTAGTGGTCAGTCAGTGTGTATGTGTGGTGCGAGGAGGCGTTAGATGTCGTGTGTTGTTGTGGGACAGAGATGGAGCGTTAGATGGTCATGTGTTGTGTGGTGACCAGAGGACTGGGCGTTAGAGGCAGTGTGTAGTTGTGGTGACCAGTTGGCATATGTGTATGTTGTGGTGACCAGAGTGATTGGAGCGTTAAGATGGTCAGTCAGTGTGTATGTTGCGGTGACCAGAGTGATTGGAGCGTTAAGATGGTCAGTCAGTGTGTATGTTGCGGTGACCAGAGTGACTGCAGCGTTAAGATGGTCAGTCAGTGTGTATGTTGTGGTGACCAGAGTGATTGGAGCGTTAAGATGGTCAGTCAGTGTGTATGTTGTGGTGACCAGAGTGACTGCAGCGTTAAGATGGTCAGTGTGTATGTTGCGGTGACCAGAGTGACTGCAGCGTTAAGATGGTCAGTCATTGTGTATGTTGTGGTGACCAGAGTGACTGGAGCGTTAAGATGGTCAGTCAGTGTGTATGTTGTGGTGACCAGAGTGACTGGAGCGTTAAGATGGTCAGTCAGTGTGTATGTTGTGGTGACCAGAGTGACTGTAGCGTTAAGATGGTCAGTCAGTGTGTATGTTGCGGTGACCAGAGTGACTGCAGCGTTAAGATGGTCAGTCAGTGTGTATGTTGCGGTGACCAGAGTGACTGCAGCGTTAAGATGGTCAGTCAGTGTGTATGTTGTGGTGACCAGAGTGACTGGAGCGTTAAGATGGTCAGTCAGTGTGTATGTTGTGGTGACCAGAGTGACTGGAGCGTTAAGATGGTCAGTGTGTATGTTGTGGTGACCAGAGTGATTGGAGCGTTAAGATGGTCAGTCAGTGTGTATGTTGTGGTGACCAGAGTGACTGGAGCGTTAAGATGGTCAGTCAGTGTGTGTTGCGGTGACCAGAGTGACTGCAGCGTTAAGATGGTCAGTCAGTGTGTATGTTGCGGTGACCAGAGTGACTGGAGCGTTAAGATGGTCAGACAGTGTGTATGTTGTGGTGACCAGAGTGACTGGAGCGTTAAGATGGTCAGTCAGTGTGTATGTTGCGGTGACCAGAGTGACTGGAGCGTTAAGATGGTCAGACAGTGTGTATGTTGTGGTGACCAGAGTGACTGGAGCGTTAAGATGGTCAGTGTGTATGTTGCGGTGACCAGAGTGACTGCAGCGTTAAGATGGTCAGTCAGTGTGTATGTTGTGGTGACCAGAGTGATTGGAGCGTTAAGATGGTCAGTGTGTATGTTGTGGTGACCAGAGTGATTGGAGCGTTAAGATGGTCAGTCAGTGTGTATGTTGTGGTGACCAGAGTGACTGGAGCGTTAAGATGGTCAGTGTGTATGTTGTGGTGACCAGAGTGACTGCAGCGTTAAGATGGTCAGTCAGTGTGTATGTTGCGGTGACCAGAGTGACTGCAGCGTTAAGATGGTCAGTGTGTATGTTGTGGTGACCAGAGTGATTGGAGCGTTAAGATGGTCAGTCAGTGTGTATGTTGCGGTGACCAGAGTGACTGCAGCGTTAAGATGGTCAGTGTGTATGTTGTGGTGACCAGAGTGACTGGAGCGTTAAGATGGTCAGTGTGTATGTTGTGGTGACCAGAGTGATTGGAGCGTTAAGATGGTCAGTCAGTGTGTATGTTGCGGTGACCAGAGTGACTGCAGCGTTAAGATGGTCAGTGTGTATGTTGTGGTGACCAGAGTGACTGGAGCGTTAAGATGGTCAGTGTGTATGTTGTGGTGACCAGAGTGATTGGAGCGTTAAGATGGTCAGTCAGTGTGTATGTTGCGGTGACCAGAGTGACTGCAGCGTTAAGATGGTCAGTGTGTATGTTGCGGTGACCAGAGTGACTGGAGCGTTAAGATGGTCAGACAGTGTGTATGTTGCGGTGACCAGAGTGACTGCAGCGTTAAGATGGTCAGTGTGTATGTTGTGGTGACCAGAGTGACTGGAGCGTTAAGATGGTCAGTCAGTGTGTATGTTGTGGTGACCAGAGTGACTGGAGCGTTAAGATGGTCAGTGTATATGTTGTGGTGACCAGAGTGATTGGAGCGTTAAGATGGTCAGTGTGTATGTTGTGGTGACCAGAGTGACTGCAGCGTTAAGATGGTCAGTCAGTGTGTATGTTGTGGTGACCAGAGTGACTGCAGCGTTAAGATGGTCAGTGTGTATGTTGTGGTGACCAGAGTGACTGGTGCGTTAAGATGGTCAGTGTGTATGTTGTGGTGACCAGAGTGATTGGAGCGTTAAGATGGTCAGTCAGTGTGTATGTTGTGGTGACCAGAGTGACTGGAGCGTTAAGATGGTCAGTCAGTGTGTATGTTGTGGTGACCAGAGTGATTGGAGCGTTAAGATGGTCAGTCAGTGTGTATGTTGCGGTGACCAGAGTGACTGGAGCGTTAAGATGGTCAGTGTGTATGTTGTGGTGACCAGAGTGACTGGAGCGTTAAGATGGTCAGTGTGTATGTTGTGGTGACCAGAGTGACTGCAGCGTTAAGATGGTCAGTCAGTGTGTATGTTGTGGTGACCAGAGTGACTGCAGCGTTAAGATGGTCAGTGTGTATGTTGTGGTGACCAGAGTGACTGGAGCGTTAAGATGGTCAGTCAGTGTGTATGTTGCGGTGACCAGAGTGACTGGAGCGTTAAGATGGTCAGTCAGTGTGTATGTTGTGTGACCAGAGTGACTGCAGCGTTAAGATGGTCAGTCAGTGTGTATGTTGTGGTGACCAGAGTGACTGCAGCGTTAAGATGGTCAGTGTGTATGTTGTGGTGACCAGAGTGACTGCAGCGTTAAGATGGTCAGTCAGTGTGTATGTTGTGGTGACCAGAATGACTGGAGCGTTAAGATGGTCAGTCAGTGTGTATGTTGCGGTGACCAGAGTGACTGCAGCGTTAAGATGGTCAGTGTGTATGTTGTGGTGACTGCAGCGTTAAGATGGTCAGTCAGTGTGTATGTTGTGGTGACTGGAGCGTTAAGATGGTCAGACAGTGTGTATGTTGCGGTGACCAGAGTGACTGCAGCATTAAGATGGTCAGTCAGTGTGTATGTTGTGGTGACCAGAGTGACTGCAGCGTTAAGATGGTCAGTGTGTATGTTGTGGTGACTGCAGCGTTAAGATGGTCAGTCAGTGTGTATGTTGTGGTGACCAGAGTGACTGGAGCGTTAAGATGGTCAGTCAGTGTGTATGTTGTGGTGACTGCAGCATTAAGATGGTCAGTCAGTGTGTATGTTGTGGTGACCAGAGTGACTGCAGCGTTAAGATGGTCAGTCAGTGTGTATGTTGTGGTGACCAGAGTGACTGCAGCGTTAAGATGGTCAGTCAGTGTGTATGTTGTGGTGACCAGAGTGACTGGAGCGTTAAGATGGTCAGTCAGTGTGTATGTTGCGGTGACCAGAGTGACTGCAGCGTTAAGATGGTCAGTCAGTGTGTATGTTGTGGTGACCAGAGTGACTGGAGCGTTAAGATGGTCAGTCAGTGTGTATGTTGTGGTGACCAGAGTGACTGCAGCGTTAAGATGGTCAGTCAGTGTGTATGTTGTGGTGACCAGAGTGACTGGAGCGTTAAGATGGTCAGTCAGTGTGTATGTTGTGGTGACCAGAGTGACTGCAGCGTTAAGATGGTCAGTCAGTGTGTATGTTGCGGTGACCAGAGTGACTGCAGCGTTAAGATGGTCAGTCAGTGTGTATGTTGCGGTGACCAGAGTGACTGCAGCGTTAAGATGGTCAGTCAGTGTATGTTGCGGTGACCAGAGTGACTGCAGCGTTAAGATGGTCAGTCAGTGTGTATGTTGCGGTGACCAGAATGACTGCAGCGTTAAGATGGCCGGCCAGTCAGTGTTTATGTTGCGGGCTGGGATTGAACTCCAGACAGTAGATCTCATCTTTACAACTCTGTCCAACGCACGCGCTGGGGAAGAGAGAGAGAGAGAGAGAGAGAGGCAGGCAGGCAGGCAGGCAGGCAGGCAGGCAGGCAGAGACAGTGACAGAGAGAGGGAGAGAAAGAGATAGACAGACAGACAGAGGGAGAGAAAGAGATAGAAAGAGGGGGGGGGGAGAGAACGTGTGTGTGTGTGTGTATGTATGTCTGTGTCTGTGTGCGTGTGCGTTTATCAGTCATGAATGTGTTCCTGATTTTGTGTGTGATGTGCGTGTGTGAGCATGCATTGATTAGTCTTGAACTTGTTCTTGATTGTGTGATGTGTGTATGTTTGTGTGTGTGTTGTGGTGCGCGCGCATCTATTTTTCAGTCCTGGATATGGTTTTGAATGTACGTGTGTGTGTGTGTGTATGTATGTGTGTGTGTGTGTGTGTGTGTGTGTGTGTGTGTGTGTGTGTGTGTGTGTGTGTGTGTGTGTGTTACAAATGATTTACTACCAGTGGAATAACTAATTTTGACATTTCCTCTGTCTCTTCTGTTTTCACTCTCTCTTTCTGTCTGTCTCGCTCCTCTCTCTCTGCTTTTCTGTCAGTCTGTCTGTATGTCTTTGTCTGTCTGTCTGTCTGTCTGTCTCTCTCTCTCAGTCTCAGTCTGTGTGCGTGCCTGTGTGTGTAATTGTGTGTGTGTGTGTGTGTGTGTCTGTGTGTGTGTGTGTGTGTGTGTGTGTGTGTGTGTGTGTGTGTGTGTTATAAATGATTTACTACCTGTCGAATAACTAACTTTGACATTTCGTCTGTCTTTTTTCGCTCTCTCTCTTCTCTCTCTCTCTCTCTCTCTCTCTCTCTCTCTCTCTCTCTCTTCTGTTTTTCTGTCTGTCTGTCTGTCTGTCTCTCTCTCTCATTGTGGCTCAGTCTGTGTGTGTGTGTGTGTGTTTCTGTCCTCTCTCTGTTTCTGTTTCTCAGTCTGTCTGTCTGTCTGTCTGTCTGTCTCTGTTCTCTCTGTTTCTCTCTGTCTGTCTGTCTCTCTCTCTCTTCTCTCTCTGTCTCTCCTCCCCCTCTCTCTCTCTCTCTCTCGCTGACGCTGTTTGGAGTATTTATCGTTATTGATTGTTATACCACGGCTTGTGTGGTTGACAGAGTGTGGCCATGTGATAAGCGGAAGGTTGTTGTGTTGTGTGGCTGTAATGGTTGTCCGCTATCAGTTGTACAAAACACAACTGTCAGGTTGTCCTGTTTTAACACAAACACTCTTCACTTGTCTTTGATAGCATTGATTTCACCCACTACACACACTTTGTCTGTGTGTGGATATCTGTGTGTGTGTGTGTTTGTGTGTGTGTGTGTGTGTGTGGATATCTGTGTGTGTGTGTGTGTGGGTGTCTGTGTGTGTGTGTATTATATAATTGTGTGTGTAATTTGTGTGTGTGTGTGTGTTGTGTGTGTGTTAATTGTGTGTAAGTGTGTGTGCGTGTGTTCTGTGTCTCTCTGTGTGTGTGTGTTTGTGTGTGTGTAATTGTGTGTGTGTAATTGTGTCTGTAATTGTGTGTGTGTGTGTGTGGTAATTGTGTGTGTGTGTGAGAGAGAGAGAGAGAGAGAGAGATGGGGGAGGGTGTTAAAGAATTTATGAGGTACACACGCAGGCAGATAAAACAAATTCTCTTTAGTGTGTGTGGGTCTGTGTGTCTCTGTATGTGCCTGTGCACGTGCCATTCTAACAGTCTCCTTTTTATACAAAAATGATACAGAAAATCCGGATTTTGTATTTCTCAATGTCACCTTGACATTGAAGAAACTTTGGTTGAGAAAACAAAACAGACAAACAAACTTGACGTGAATTGAGAACAACGGTAGACTGTCACAAAGGTGAAATCAGATTGTTAGTATTGTCAGACATTCGGAGCAAAGTGCTGTATGCACATCTTCCTTAAACAATGCTGGTTTTAGGCACATTTTGGTCTGTGTCATCTTCATCTTGGAGCTTTACCTTGAAGGTTTATGTTTCGTGATTCCTTGGTGGCTCACATCTTTTAAAGCAAGTTTTGTAAAGACACACCCAGCGAAAGACGTGAAAAAGTATAAATCTTGTTCACATACTTTTGTATACACACACACAGACACACACACACACGCACTTACACACAAAGACGCATAAACACACACACACACACACACACACACACACACACACACACACACACGCAAACACACGCACGCGCGCGCACACACACACATACACATACACACACACTCAGCATGCCTCTCTGCGAGCTACTCAAGATCTGATGTCTCGAGTTCAATCCCAGCCCGCAACACAAAAACCTGGTCTGTTGGTTGTCCATCTTAATGTTTCCATCATTCTGGTGGTGTCAGCTTACTGTTTGATAGATCCTTTTCTTCCCTCTTCATTTTAAGGTCTTGCCACACGTAGGGTATTGCACAGACTCAAGGAGTCTGCCAGATAATTACTTGCTGATTTGGTAAGAGCGCATATGGAAAATTTCCAGTGCGATGAACGCCTTTTGAACGAAGTCCGAACTGCACACTCCAAACAATTTTCTTTTTTTTTTTTTTTTAAGATAAAATTGAAGGGGGGAAAAACTTATTTATGCCATTATCACGTAGATCAAGAGTGAAAGTTTTCAACATGTGTCTGTTCAGGGTCAGTGTCTGTATAGTATCCCAAGTGTGTTTTAGGGCTTTGATGTCTTCTGGTGTTCTTCCCACGTGATTTCTTGGTCTTCCTTTTTTCCCCTGTTTTACACCTTGCTTCTGGTGTCCAGTGACGGGCAGTCCGGGTGATGTTTTCCTGCTGTCTTCACATGACGTGTCCAGTGACGGGCAGTCCGGGAGATGTTGTCCTGCTGTCTTCACATGACGTGTTCAGTGACGGGCAGTCCGGGTGATGTTTTCCTGCTGTCTTCACATGATGTGTCCAGTGACGGGCAGTCCGGGTGATGTTGTCCTGCTGTCTTCACATGACGTGTCCAGTGACGGGCAGTCCGGTGTGTTTTCCTGCTGTCTTCACATGACGTGTCCAGTGACGGGCAGTCCGGGTGATGTTTTCCTGCTGTCTTCACATGACGTGTCCAGTGACGGGCAGTCCGGGAGATGTTGTCCTGCTGTCTTCACATGACGTGTTCAGTGACGGGCAGTCCGGGTGATGTTGTCCTGCTGTCTTCACATGACGTGTCCAGTGACGGGCAGTCCGGGTGATGTTTTCCTGCTGTCTTCACATGACGTGTCCAGTGACGGGCAGTCCGGGTGATGTTTTCCTGCTGTCTTCACATGACGTGTCCAGTGACGGGCAGTCCGGGTGATGTTTTCCTGCTGTCTTCACATGACGTGTCCAGTGACGGGCAGTCCGGGTGATGTTTTCCTGCTGTCTTCACATGACGTGTCCAGTGACGGGCAGTC
>JAPXFY010000015.1:81955808-81965808 GCA_030674185.1 Monoplex corrugatus
CTCCCTATCCACCAGCTTCCTGCACTATCAGTCACGATAACAAAGTAGAAACTTAACCCTTTCTCTCCCTCACCCTATCCACCAGCTTCCTGCACTATCAGTCACGATAACAAAGTAGAAACTTAACCCTTTCTCTCCCTCACCCTATCCACCAGCTTCCTGCACTATCGGTCACGGTAACAAAGTAGAAACTTAACCCTTTCTCTCCTCACCTATTCACAGCTTACTGCACTATCAGTCACGATAACAAAGCAAAAACTTAACCTTTCTCTCCCTCACCCTATCCACCAGCTTCCTGCACTATCAGTCACGATAACAAAGTAGAAACTTAACCCTTTCTCTCCCTCACCCTATCCACCAGCTTCCTGCACTATCAGTCACGATAACAAAGTAGAAACTTAACCCTTTCTCTCCCTCACCCTATCCACCAGCTTCCTGCACTATCAGTCACGATAACAAAGTAGAAACTTAACCCTTTCTCTCCCTCACCCTATCCACCAGCTTCCTGCACTATCAGTCACGATAACAAAGTAGAAACTTAACCCTTTCTCTCCCTCACCCTATCCACCAGCTTCCTGCACTATCGGTCACGGTAACAAAGTAGAAACTTAACCTTTCTCTCCCTCACCCTATTACCAGCTTACTGCACTATCAGTCACGATAACAAAGCAAAAACTTAACCCTTTCTCCTCACCTATCCACCAGCTTCCTGCACTATCAGTCACGATAACAAAGTAGAAACTTAACCCTTTCTCTCCCTCACCCTATCCACCAGCTTCCTGCACTATCAGTCACGATAACAAAGTAGAAACTTAACCCTTTCTCTCCCTCACCCTATCCACCAGCTTCCTGCACTATCAGTCACGATAACAAAGTAGAAACTTAACCCTTTCTCTCCCTCATACTGTCCACAGCTTCCTGCACTATCAGTCACGATAACAAAGTAGAAACTTAACCCTTTCTCTCCCTCACCCTATCCACCAGCTTCCTGCACTATCAGTCACGATAACAAAGTAGAAACTTAACCCTTTCTCTCCCTCATACTGTCCACAGCTTCCTGCACTATCAGTCACGATAACAAAGTAGAAACTTAACCCTTTCTCTCCCTCATACTGTCCACAGCTTCCTGCACTATCGGTCACGATAGCAAAGTAGAACCCTTAACCCTTTCTCTCCTCACCTATTCACCAGCTTACTGCGTTATGTCATAGCAAAGCAAAGACATACCCTTACTCCCTCATCCTACCCACCAGCTTCCTGCATTGCCATGATCGCAAAACAAAAACACTCAGTCCGTTCATTCCTCTGCTCTATCCACTAGCTTCCTGCGTTTTTATCAGCCCTGACAGCACAGTAAAAACTGTACCCTTTCACTTACCCTCGCTGTCCAGCTTCCTGGTGAAGGAATGAAAGAGTTAAGTTTGTGCAACTGATAGAGTGAGCTAAAGGGTTAAAGATCAACTCATGTGGAGCCAACACGTAGTTCATAAGCCGTTGTCATTTACCCAGCCAGTATGGTCTCCAATGTCGGCCATGCCACTCATATTGATCATAAAAATCGGGGAAGCATAATCTGTCCTGTATTTGGTTAAAGTGATCAAATGACAGCCAGAAATGGACATTGAGGTCTGGTGGGCGCAGAGGTAGATCACTGGCCTTCCAGTACGCTTACACGAGTTTGTATAGGAGTGAATCACGCCCGTTATGTACGTGCATGCAGCCTTCAGTCTAGCCAGCTGTGAAAGAGTGGGTACCTGACTGTCTTCAGAGTTAGGGAAGGTAAAGCAGGTAGGGAGAGGAGATGGGACCTGCCTTCATCATGTTGGCCCTGAAAATAGGTCTTTACCATCTCACCCCCTATGGCTTCAGGGTTGCAGGGGGGAAACGTTTTTTTTTTTTTTGAGTTTTTTTTTTTTTCCAAGGTGGACGGCGAAATGTAGTAATGAAGCAAACAACAAAAACTAAATTGTTTTGAAAAATAACAAAAAAATCAAGGGAACTGCCTCCATCATGTTTGCCCTGAGAACAGTTACGTCTCTTCCACCTCACCGTCTACGGCTTCAGGGTTGTTGGGGAAAAAAAACTTTTTTTTTCAAAGTGGACGGCGAAATGTAGTAATGAAACAAATAATCAACAACAACAAAACAATTATTTTGAAAAAGAGAGAGACTGAGAGGGGAAGGGAGAGAGAGAGAGAAGAAGAAGAAGAAGAAGAAATTCGAAATAATAATAATAACTTTCCGTTGAAACGAACCATTAAGCTCTCTCTCTCTCTCTCTCTCTCTCTCTCTCTCTCTCTCTCTCTCTCTCTCTCTCTCTCTCTCTTTCTCTCTCTCTCTTATCTTCCTCTCTCTTTCCCCTTCCTCTCTCTCTCTTTGCGGACGCTTTCGAGTAGTTGTGCATAGTGTAAAACACAGTAAACCATGATGACGTTATTGTTCTGTACACGAGTGTGTGCGGGTATGTCTACAAACCCACGTTCATACAAACAAGTAGAGACTCACAGGCAGTACTATCACAAATACTACTGTCATCCGTCTGAATGAATCGTCAACTACTGCACTGTTTCAACCAGAGCTGATGGTAAAAGGTTGTATTGTGTCTTTAACACACAGCACCAGCCGTTGGCCTGTTTGCTGTTCATCATGCTCATCACCATGTTGTGATCATTTCCTTGTCAGATGAATATTTGATTTGATGTACAATCGACACCAGCCTGCCTTCCTGCTACACCAGAAGACCTTGTCTGTTCGTCAGGTTCTGTTTGAGCTGGACGAATGAGAGTGTTTACAGGATTAATATGCTGGCAAATTTTGGTTGGTCTGAGAATATTTCCGGGATCAATAATGACATATTTTGGTCGATCTGAGAATGTTTCCGGGATCATTAATGGCATATTTTGGTCGGTCTGAGAATGTTTCCGGGATCATTAATGGCAAATTTTGGTCGGTCTGAGAATGTTTCCGGGATCATTAATGGCATATTTTGGTCGGTCTGAGAATGTTTCCGGGATCATTACTGGCAAATTCTGGTTGGTCTGAGAATGTTCATCGGATCATTACTGGTAAATTTTGGTAGGTAAGGGAATGTTTACAGGATCGTTAATTACTGGCAAATTCTGGTTGGTCTGAGAATGTTTATAGGATCATTACTGGCAAATTCTGGTTGGTCTGAGAATGTTTATAGGATCATTACTGGCAAATTCTGGTTGGTCTGAGAATGTTTATCGGATCATTACTGGCAAATTCTGGTTGGTCTGAGAATGTTTATAGGATCATTACTGGCAAATTCTGGTTGGTCAGGGAATGTTTATAGGATCATTACTGGCAAATTCTGGTAGGTCAGGGAATGTTTATAGGATCATTAATTACTGGCAAATTCTGGTTGGTCTGAGAATGTTTATAGGATCATTACTGGCAAATCCTGGTTGGTCTGAGATTGTTTATAGGATCATTAATTACTGGCAAATTCTGGTTGGTCTGAGAATGTTTATAGGATCATTACTGGCAAATCCTGGTTGGTCTGAGATTGTTTACAGGATCATTAATTACTGGCAAATTCTGGTTGGTCTGAGAATGTTTATAGGATCATTACTGGCAAATCCTGGTTGGTCTGAGATTGTTTACAGGATCATTAATTACTGGCAAATTCTGGTTGGTCTGAGAATGTTTATAGGATCATTACTGGCAAATCCTGGTTGGTCTGAGATTGTTTACAGGATCATTAATTACTGGCAAATTCTGGTTGGTCTGAGAATGTTTATAGGATCATTACTGGCAAATCCTGGTTGGTCTGAGATTGTTTACAGGATCATTAATTACTGGCAAATTCTGGTTGGTCTGAGATTGTTTACAGGATCATTAATTACTGGCAAATCCTGGTTGGTCTGAGATTGTTTACAGGATCATTACTGGCAAATTCTGGTTGGTCAGGGAATGTTTACAGGATCGTTACTGGCAAATTCTGGTTGGTCTGAGAATGTTTACAGGATCGTTAATTACTGGCAAATTTTGGTTGGTGAGGCCATAGCTTTTTATGGTATTGAGCGAAACATAGGCATTAAGGACCTACCTCTTCTACTTCTTCCACCTTTTGCCAGAGTGACCATGGAGGATAACTTCTGATCACACACACACACACACACACACACACACACACACACACACACACACACACACACCCCACACATGCACACACATGCACGCACGCACGCACACGCACGCGCGCACACACACACACACACACTCTCGAACACGCACATATACACACCCATACACATACATACACACATACATACCCCCTTCACACACACACACACACACACACACACACACACACACACACACACACACACACATACACACACACACACTCACTCACTCACACGCTTACACTCATACACACAGTCATACACACACAAACACAAACACAAATACACGCATACACACACATTCACACACACACACACACACACACACACACGCATACACACACACACACACACACACACACATTCCCACACTTACACTCATACACACACAAACACACACACACGCATACACACACATTCCCCCCACTCACACACACACGCATACACACACACATGCACACACACACACACATACACACACTTACACTCATACACACACTCATTCACAAACAAACACACACACGCATACACACACATCCCCCCCCCACACACACACACATACGCACACATTCCCACACTTACACTCATACACACACTCATACAGACACAAACACAAACACACGCATACACACACATCCCCCACACACACACGCACACACACATACACACACACACACACACACACACAACACACACACACACACACACCACACACACACACACACACACACACACACACACACACACACACACACATCCACAGAAAAAACTGATAAACTCAGCAGGACGAGTCTACCTTGTGTGACACAAACCTCCCACTCTGCCCATAACAGCCATGGACTCTGATCCCATACCTTGAGTCAATCCCAGCCTGTAACTGTATAACATGTCCAGTTTGCTGCCCATCATAATGTTTCTGTTGTCACGGTGGTGTCAGCTTACTGTTTCATAGGTCCCGTCCCCCGCTCTTCCCCATTTAAAGACCTTGCCAGCACATTGAGTTTTGCGCAGGCTCAAGGCGTCTGTCGGATAACTACTTGAAGGTTTGGGTGTAATGTATTTTACATTGTCTGAGTGCGATGAATCCATATTGAAGACACTGAAAACAAAGTAACTGTATCTCTGTCTCTGTTGTCTGTCTGTCTGTCTGTCTGTCTCTCTCTCTTTCTCTCTCTCTTTCTCTCTCTCTCTCTCTCCGTCTTCCCCTCTCTCCTTTTCCAGTTCTATTCTATTGAAGACACTGAAAACAAAGTAACTGTCTCTCTCTCTCTTTCTCTCTCTCTCTCTCTCGCCCTCTCTCTCTCTCTGTCTGTCTCTGTCTCTCTCTCGCCCTCTCTCTCTCTCTCTCTTTCTCTCTCTCGCCCTCTCTCTCTCTCTCTCTCTCCTCTCCCTGTCTTTCCCTCTCTCCTTTTCCAGTTCTATTCTCACCTTGTGTCTAAAACAAAACTTACACTTGTGTCCCTGCCACCGTCACAGAGTGATGTGATTGTGTTTCTGATGGCTGTGTTGGTGGTGGGAAAGGCGGTAGTTATACTGGTCTGTTTGTTTTGTTAATGAAGAAAGGACTGCCAGTGACGGGAGTGTATGAAGAACGTCGTGATGGGACAACGGAGTTTATAACATACATGTAGTGTATGGAACTGTTGTGAAAGTGGTGCCAGCCACTGTTGAATAATTGTTGATTCCGGTTCCACTGTTACCTTGGTGTGTGCCAAACTCTGTGACTGCTTGTCGTAACTTTCCTGTACAAATAAACACAGATTATTTCGTATTATCGGAGAAGGATGTTTGCGAATGCTGTGTGTGTGTGTGTGTGTGTGTGTGTGTGTGGGTGGGTGAGAGAGAGAGAGAGAGAGAGAGAGAGAGAGAGAGAGAGTGCGTGTATGTGATAAAAATGTCTTAGGAAGATTTTCTCTGCTGTTTCTGGGTAGAAGATTGCCAACTGTGGGTCAGAGATGTGGACAGTTCTCGAGTCACGAATGGGTAAGTTCGAGGGACGTGGTGTTAAGGTCATGGTCACACTGACCAAAAACAACAACAGCAACAACAAATGTGCATAAAATTTGCACTTTTTGAGGAAGGCACATCACAGCATTTTCTCAGGAACTTCAGACAAGACTTGGACACTGTTGTCATTGTTGTGACAGTCAACCATTGTCATCGTTTCACATCAAGTGTGTGCTCTTCAAAGTTACAGTGACCTTGAGAAGTACAAAATCTAGATTTTCCGTAATATTTGCTTTTCTATGAAGGGGAGATGGTTAATATGGCTTGACTATCCTGGTTTTGTTTTCCAGGTAAATCATAGTCTGGGTAAAACATGGTCTTGGTAAAACATAGTCTACGTAGGGCCTCAGGACCTGGCCAACTCATGGGTTTATGTGCAGGCTTAAGGCTTGTACCATGATCACCATACACATGGCACTGTGACGTTAGTGCATATGGAATTCGTTCTGAGTCTGGAGACGTCATCTTGAGAAACTGAAACTGAAACTTGTTTTCTATCCTGTCTTCTTCACCCCCAAACATCACACATTGCCTTTACGCCACTCATTTCTGTTGTCCAACACACTTCCTAACCACAGATACCGAGATCTCAACGGTATTGATTGTTCTTTCATACTCGTACTGTTCGCCAGCCTAAATGGTATTAACTGTTTCGTTCTTTCATACCGTTCTCTGGGTTCCGGCAGCAGGACGAGGGAGTAAAAGGGTTACACTTGTGTTCAAGCTTATGACAATGATGTAACTTGGTAGTGTCCTTGGTGACTGTGTAATATGGAAGGTGTGGTTGTATTGGTATGTTCATTATGGTCATGAAAAAAAACAACCCAGACTGCCAGCGACACGAAAGGCGTCATTACGGGACTATGGTTATAGTGTGGCGTGTCGGTGTTCCTGGTGTGTCAATTGCTGTTCCTTTGTCACTTTGTGTGAATAACCTTGTTTTTACCTTGGTATCATTAACCTTGTTCTGTGTGAATTTGTGTGAATAACCTTGCTTTTACCGTGTTATCATTAACCTTGTTCTGTGTGAGTTTGTGTGAATAACCTTGTTTTTACCTTGGTATCATTAACCTTGTTCTGTGTGAATTTGTGTGAATAACCTTGTTTTTGCCTTGGTATCATTAACCTTGTTCTGTGTGAGTTTGTGTGAATAACCTTGTTTTTACCGTGTTATCATTAACCTTGTTCTGTGTGAGTTTGTGTGAATAACCTTGTGTTTACCATGGTATCATTAACCTTGTTCTGTGTGAGTTTGTGTGAATAACCTTGTGTTTACCATGGTATCATTTACCTCGTTCTGTGTGAGTTTGTGTGAATAACCTTGTGTTTACCATGGTATCATTAACCTTGTTCTGTGTGAGTTTGTGTGAATAACTTTGTTTTTGCCTTGGTATCATTAACTTTGTTCTTTGTGAGTTTGTGTGAATAACCTTGTGTTTACCATGGTATCATTAACCTTGTTCTGTGTGAGTTTGTGTGAATAACATTGTTTTTGCCTTGGTATCATTAACTTTGTTCTTTGTGAGTTTGTGTGAATAACCTTGTGTTTACCATGGTATCATTAACTTTGTTCTGTGTGAGTTTGTGTGAATAACCTTGTGTTTACCATGGTATCATTAACCTTGTTCTGTGTGAGTTTGTGTGAATAACCTTGTTTTTGCCTTGGTATCAATAACTTTGTTCTTTGTGAGTTTGTGTGAATAACCTTGTGTTTACCATGGTATCATTAACCTTGTTCTGTGTGAGTTTGTGTGAATAACCTTGTTTTTGCCTTGGTATATACTTGTTCTTTGTGGTTTACTTTTGTGAAATGTTTTTGGTTTGTGAATAACCTTGTTTTTGCCTTGGTATCATTAACCTTGTTCTGTGTGAGTTTGTTTGAATAACCTTGTTTTTGCCTTGGTATCATTAACCTTGTTCTGTGTGAGTTGTGTTGAATAACCTTGTGTTTACCATGGTATCATTAACTTGTTCTGTGGTTGTAATTTGTGTGAATTAACCTTGTGTTTACCATGGTATCATTAACTTTGTTCTGTGTGAGTTTGTGTGAATAACTTGTTTTTACCATGGTATCATTAACTTTGTTCTGTGTGAGTTTGTGTGAATAACTTGTTTTTACCTGGTATCATTAACCTTGTTCTGTGTGAGTTTGTGTGAATAACGTTGTGTTTACCTTTGGGATCATTAACTTTGTTCTGTGTGAGTTTGTGTGAATAACCTTGTGTTTACCATGGTATCATTAACCTTGTTCTGTGTGAGTTTGTGTGAATAACCTTGTTTTTACCTGGTATCATTAACCTTGTTCTTGTGAGTTTGTGTGAATAACTTGTGTTTTACCTTGGTATCATTAACTTTGTTCTGTGTGAGTTGTGTGAATAACATTGTTTTGCCTTGGATCATTAACTTGTTCTGTGAGTTGTGTAATACCTGTTTTGCCTTGGTATCATTAACTTGTTCTGTGTGAGTTTGTGTGAATAACATTGTTTTTGCCTTGGTATCATTAACTTTGTTCTTTGTGAGTTTGTGTGAATAACCTTGTTTTTGCCTTGGTATCATTAACTTTGTTCTGTGTGAGTTTGTGTGAATAACCTTGTTTTTGCCTTGGTATCATTAACTTTGTTCTTGTGAGTTTGTGTGAATAACCTTGTGTTTACCATGGTATCATTAACCTTGTTCTTGTGAGTTTGTGTGAATAACCTTGTTTTTGCCTTGGTATCATTAACTTTGTTCTTTGTGAGTTTGTGTGAATAACCTTGTTTTTGCCTTGGTATCATTAACTTTGTTCTTGTGAGTTTGTGTGAATAACCTTGTGTTTACCATGGTATCATTAACCTTGTTCTTTGTGAGTTTGTGTGAATAACCTTGTTTTTGCCTTGGTATCATTAACTTTGTTCTTTGTGAGTTTGTGTGAATAACCTTGTGTTTACCATGGTATCATTAACCTTGTTCTGTGTGAGTTTGTGTGAATAACCTTGTTTTTGCCTTGGTATCATTAACTTTGTTCTGTGTGAGTTTGTGTGAATAACCTTGTTTTTGCCTTGGTATCATTAACTTTGTTCTGTGTGAGTTTGTGTGAATAACCTTGTGTTTACCATGGTATCATTAACCTTGTTCTGTGTGAGTTTGTGTGAATAACCTTGTTTTTGCCATGGTATCATTAACTTTGTTCTGTGTGAGTTTGTGTGAATAACCTTGTGTTTACCATGGTATCATTAACTTTGTTCTGTGTGAGTTTGTGTGAATAACCTTGTTTTTGCCTTGGTATCATTAACCTTGTTCTGTGTGAGTTTGTTTGAATAACCTTGTGTTTACCATGGTATCATTAACTTTGTTCTTTGTGAGTTTGTTTGAATAACGTTGTTTTTGCCTTGGTATCATTAACTTTGTTCTGTGTGAGTTTGTGTGAATAACCTTGTGTTTACCATGGTATCATTAACTTTGGTCTTTGTGAGTTTGTGTGAATAACCTTGTGTTTACCATGGTATCATTAACTTTGTTCTTTGTGAGTTTGTGTGAATAACCTTGTGTTTACCATGGTATCATTAACTTTGGTCTTTGTGAGTTTGTGTGAATAACCTTGTGTTTACCATGGTATCATTAACCTTGTTCTTTGTGAGTTTGTGTGAATAACGTTGTGTTTACCATGGTATCATTAACTTTGGTCTTTGTGAGTTTGTGTGAATAACGTTGTTTTTGCCTTGGTATCATTAACTTTGTTCTTTGTGACATTATTTGACTAAACTTGTGTCTACCTTGGTATCCCTCACTTTATCCACCAGCTGCAAAAACTTAACCATGGCTCCTCCTGTCTCGGGAAGCTGGTGGATAGGGTGAGGGTATTAA
>JAPXFY010000015.1:81970808-82000808 GCA_030674185.1 Monoplex corrugatus
CAAAGAACCACAAAGCACAACCCAACTGTGTGGACTGACAACCAGAACATGAACACAGCTAAATGGTCATACTGTTTTACCATTCTCTTTGTTCTTTGTTGTGAGCTTGTGGAACAATGAAGAGATCAGTTCCTTGGTTTATGGTCTGTGACTAAGGGACTACATGTATATAGTGAACACTTGTTTGAACAGCAGTGCCTTTACCACTGGTATGGTGTGTGTACAGCTGTATATAGTACTACACATTGATTTCTTTGTCTGTCTGTCTGTCTGTCTGTCTGTCTGTCTGTCTGTCTGTCTGTCTGTTTTCCACGCCCCTTCATTTAGGGGCAATGGCGTAAATGAATAAATGATTTGAAGGCTGATACCTGTCTGTCTGTCCTTCTGTCTGCTTGTCTTCGTTCTGTATCCGATGTGCCCGTATGTCTGTCTCCTGTCTGTTTGTCTGTCTATCTGTCTGTCTATCTGTCTGTATAGCATATTTCGACATGTTAAAAAAAACAAAAACAAAAAACCATATCATTTAAATCGTCAAAAACACTGTCTAAGCTTACGTGTCAGAAAGACAGTATTACATGGGAATGTTCAGTCATTCATCATTGACATCATAACGCACTTTAACTCTGCCAGTACAGGTGTCTTCAAACCCTGAACACAAAATTCACAAGCGTGCTGTGAAATCAGTTCTTCTGAAAACGTCGAGTTTAGACAAACAAGGTTACAACAAACCAGGTGTTTTACCCTGAAAACAAACATTGGCTGTTCACAAAGAATGTTGATACAAACAGTGGCGTCAGGTTTTGCCCCCTGTATCGTCAAATCATCACAACTAGACACCAGATCAAGCTTCAGACTCCACTTCCAATTAAGTTATGGAAGCCCATGTCAAACAGTTGTGCCGTACTCTGTACTATCAGCTACGCAGAATTGGTAAGATTCGCTCCTTCCTTTCCACTGATGCTACCAACAAGCTTGCTGTCTCTTTCATACTATCTAGACTGGACTATTGTAACTCTCTATTCGCAGGTCTCCATGACAATCAACTATCTAAACTTCAGCGCATACAGAACTACGCGGCTCGCCTTGTTCTCCGCAAGCCCAGGCGTGAGAGTGCAAAATCTCTGCTTAGAACACTTCATTGGCTCCCGGTAAAGGCTAGGATTCAATATAAAGTTGCCTGTCTCTGCTTTCAGTGTATCTATCACGAGAACATGCCATCCTATCTTGCCAACCTCCTGCAGGGTTACAAACCTTCTCGAACGCTCCGCTCTTCTGACACCTCACTGTTGACTGTTCCTCGCTTCTCTCTAGACACCTTTGGTAAAAAATCTTTCTCTGTCTTTGGCCCAAATGTATGGAACTCTCTACCACTGTCTCTCAGAAAAACTAAGTGTTTCTCAACCTTCAAACGGCACCTGAAAACCCACCTCTTTCAAACTCATCTAACCTGAAGAGCCTTAGTTTGCAAGTCTGTCATCAGACTAATCTCTCCTGCCTGTATAACAGTATTTTGTATAAGGGCCTATAGAGCAAGGTGTGTGTGTGCGTGCATGTGTGTATGTGTGTGTGTGTGTGTGTGTGTGTGTGTGTGTGTGTGTGTGTGTGTGTGTGTGTGTGTGTGTGTGTGTGCTTGAGTGAGCATGTGTGTGTATCACTGTATGTGTACAGCTGAGGAAGGGATAGGGGAGAAATTGAGTGGGAAAGAGACTGAAATACTTTAAGAAACTTTTTCAAATCTTTGTTTGTATGTAAATTGTGATGTATGATATGCGAATAGTTCATAATTTGTGAGGAATTTTGATTGTCAAGGTATTAATGCTGTAATACTGAAGTTGTAATGTTTTTCCTGTATATGGATTAGAATTTTTCTGTTTTTATCTTCATTCAAAATATTGATTATAATTTTATGTACAACTATTGCATGCATAAACACACACACACGCATGCAAACATAGCACACGCACACACACACACACACACACACACACTCTCTCTCTCACACACACACACACACACACACACACATTCTTACAAACACACGCGCACAGCAACGCACACGCACGCACACACACACGTACGCAAGCACACACACGCAGCAATATATAAACACAGTATGCCTCTTTATTCATATGAAAAATCTGTTAATCTTTCTTCATTACATAAGTCAGTGTTTAAATTTTAATATTCTGTGGTTTCTTATGTGTCTTCTTACTTGTATAGCTTTAATGTTTGTTGTTATCTTATTGTGTATGTAATTGTGAACATTTTTTATCACCTTTTGCCTTTCTTGCGAAATGTAAAGCGCTGGTGAGCATGTTTTTATATGGAATATGCGCTATACAAATAAACATTATTATTATTATTATTAAGTTAACCCTATAACTTACAAAGCATATTAGACAATATTCTAATCAATGATGGTTGTATTATGTACATCAAGATTCAAGAACATGTCATGAAGAAAATCTGTTTTCTACAGGGAGAACATTGGCATGTAGTTGTTTTATTGAGCATTAAAAACGGACACTTGAATGTTTAAGTTATAGGTTGTTTCTGTGTGAACAGTACTTGTCTTGTATATAAAAATTGATATTTCTGTTGTCACATTGTTCGTTGATGCTTGATTATCATTCAGCAAAGGGATGTGGTTTGTGAATCGGGTTCATAGGGGAAATGTTGACATGTGCTTAAATCTTGATGTTCATTTTTAAACTTCCAGTGTATAAAATATCATTATTTATATTCTGTGTACTATATGGAGTTCATATGTCAAGATTATTTTTTCATGCGTGTATATTTTTTTGGTCATTTTCATTGCCACATTGTGTGTTAGATGTCCGTTCGTTGTGAAGCAAAAGATGAATAAAACAAAACTAAAAAAGAAAAGAAAAGAAAAGTAAAGCCTGTGTTACCCAGGTTGAGCACTCGAGGCTTCCTGTTCCAGGAAAACGTTTAATTAAATGAAGCCTGTCCTGCTTAGGAAGCTTACTCTGGAACTACCTTTAATCAAGTATGTTGTCTTTCCACACTACTCACCTGTCTCACCTGTCGGCGTCACCGGGTTCAGTGCTGGCCGCTGCACTGTGTGACACAGCCATTCTCCTCCAAATGGCTGTGTCTTGACTTTTATGGACTACTACAAGCTTTTAAAATACGCTAATGTTCCACGTGTTCAAAATAACCATAACCAAGTATATTGTCTTTCCACACTGCTATAAGCCTTTAAAATAGATTCATGTACCACTTTTTCAAATAATCATAGCTGTTGGGTTTTTTTGGGGGGTTTTTTGTTTGTTTTTTGTCCGTTAACACATCACCCTAAATAAGTTTCAGTTTCAGTTAATCGAGATAACGTCTCTGCGCTCAGAATGAATTCTATATACACTGATGCCAGCCAAGTGTTGGAGTTCCAGAATGATCGTGGCACATAAGCCCTGTGTGTTGGCAAGGAGGCCCTAAATGAACGCGTTACTATATTTTGTACTTGTCCATGATGTTGTTTTCTGTTCTGTGTATTTTGTTACCTTGCATACATTATAATCGTAACAGACACATGTGATAGGGATATCCATATTTATATTGCATCGTCAATGTTTTCGGTATTTTCCTAAGTACTTAAACTCCTTATATTGTTTTGAGTGTAATACGCCATGTATTTGTGATCATTATTCTGTGTTATATGCTTATTAGTTATACTGTATTCAATGCTATTAGTAAGGAGTTTAGGGCCGAAACACTGGCTTGAGGGGGCTTCTCTCAAAGGACATTCTGCTGTCCAGTTCTTCCCACAGTTTCTGGCTAATGCATATTACAGTTGTGTGTGGTACGTTATATTCAGTATATGCATAACGACATGTGCGTGGCTAGTATTTCTCAACAGTTAGCTGTTAGGTCAGATATGTACCGTAGTCCCCTCTGGGGCAAGGACTAAAAAAACAACAACGAACAAACAAGCAAACACATACAGTGCTTATCTGTCACCTTACAAATAGAAACTTTACTGCCTGCTTGTCTTTCTGTCTCTCCCTTCCCTCCCTCTGTGTGTGGTGTGTGTGTGTGTGTGTGTGTGTGTGTGTGTGTGTGTGTGTGTGTACGCGCGCATGCGCGTTTGCCTCAGATGGTCTGATTTATTTTCATAATTTGCAAAACAAAATGAATCCCTTCTGAACTCATTCACTAGGACATTATTCAGGTCATTAGATGTTAGATGATGATGACGACGACGACAACGACGACAGTGATGATGACACATTTATGGTGTTAATGGTCATCCTGTCAGTGGCAGACCAGACGATGGGTCAGTTGGTGTTACTGGTGATGACGACGACGATGACATTATTGCCAGTGTTACAGTTCATTCTGTCAGCCACAAACCAGACAGTGGCCCAACGGTTATTATTTTGATGATGACGGTGATGAAGATGATGATGAAGACGACGATGATGGTAACGACCTTAGTTCCAGTGTTACAAGTTCATTGTCAGCCATAAACCAGACTGTGGGCCAACAGTTATTATTGATGATGACGATAATGATGATGATAACGACATTATTTCCCATGTTACAGTTCACCCTGTCAGCCACCAACCAGACAGTTGGCCAACAGTTATTATTGATGATGACGATAATGATGATGATAACGACATTATTTCCCATGTTACAGTTCACCCTGTCAGCCACCAACCAGACAGTTGGCCAACAGTTATTATTGATGATGACGATGATAAGGATGACGATGATGATAACGACATTATTTCCAATGTTAACAGTTCACCCTATCAGCTACCAACCAGACAGTTGGCCAACAGTTATTATTGATGATGATGATGATGATAAGGATGACGATGATGATAACGACATTATTTCCCATGTTACAGTTCACCCTGTCAGCTACCAACCAGACAGTTGGCCAACAGTTATTATTGATGATGATGATGATAAGGATGACGATGATGATAACGACATTATTTCCAATGTTAACAGTTCACCCTATCAGCTACCAACCAGACGGTTGGCCAACAGTTATTATTGATGATGACGATGATAAAGATGACGATGATGATAACGACATTATTTCCAATGTTAACAGTTCACCCTATCAGCCACAGACCAGACGGTTGGCCAACAGTTATTATTGATGATGACGATGATAAAGATGACGATGATGATAACGACATTATTTCCAATGTTAACAGTTCACCCTATCAGCCACAGACCAGACGGTTGGCCAACAGTTACTGGGCATTCAGTACGGTCAGACAAGGGGAGAGCACTATGGACAGTGGATCACATCACGACAAAAAGCCGCTCTGGCCGTCCTCCACATCGCCTGTCCATGGCTCCATCAACGTCTGTCTCACGTCCTCTGCCTTCTGCGGCTGTCTTCATGGACAGACCAGGTGAGCCACGGACTGTGTCACTTTCCATAAAAAGATGTCCGTATTGTTGGGTTTTTTTTTGTTTTGTTTTGTTTGTATTGATTTGTTTTGGTTTGTTTGATGTTGTTTTTGTTTGTTGTTGTTTTAAAAAAAACGGGCAAAGTTTCATATTGATTGGGCACTTTAACCCTTTGGCTCCATCACCCTATTGCCAGCTGCAAAACTTAACCCTTTGACTCCCTCACCCTATCCACCAGCTTCCTGCAGGAAGCTGGTAGATAGGGTGAAGGAGGTCAAAGGGTAAAGTTTTTGCATTTGATGGACAGAGTGCGGGAGTCAAATGGTTAAAAAATCTTAAGTCCAGGTGTGCTTCCAAAGAAAAGTGTCCATGATGTTGTGTTGAGCCTTATGTGTTGTTATTGTTACTGTCGTTGTCAGACGTTGTGTTGAGCCTTATGTGTTGTTATTGTTACTGTTGTTGTCAGACGTTGTGTTGAGCCTTATGTGTTGTTATTGTTGTTGTCAGATGTTGTGTTGAGCCTTATGTGTTGTTATTGTTACTGTTGTTGTCAGATGTTGTGTTGAGCCTTATGTGTTGTTATTGTTACTGTTGTTGTCAGACGTTGTGTTGAGCCTTATGTGTTGTTATTGTTACTGTTGTTGTCAGACGTTGTGTTGAGCCTTATGTGTTGTTACTGTTGTTGTCAGATGTTGTGTTGAGCCTTATGTGTTGTTATTGTTATTATTGTTGTCAGATGTTGTGTTGAGCCTTATGTGTTGTTATTGTTACTGTTGTTGTCAGACGTTGTGTTGAGCCTTATGTGTTGTTATTGTTACTGTCGTTGTCAGACGTTGTGTTGAGCCTTATGTGTTGTTATTGTTACTGTTGTTGTCAGATGTTGTGTTGAGCCTTATGTGTTGTTATTGTTACTGTTGTTGTCAGATGTTGTGTTGAGCCTTATGTGTTGTTATTGTTACTGTTGTTGTCAGACGTTGTGTTGAGCCTTATGTGTTGTTATTGTTACTGTTGTTGTCAGACGTTGTGTTGAGCCTTATGTGTTGTTATTGTTACTGTTGTTGTCAGACGTTGTGTTGAGCCTTATGTGTTGTTACTGTTGTTGTCAGATGTTGTGTTGAGCCTTATGTGTTGTTATTGTTATTATTGTTGTCAGATGTTGTGTTGAGCCTTTTGTGTTGTTATTGTTATTATTGTTGTCAGATGTTGTGTTGAGCCTTATGTGTTGTTATTGTTATTATTGTTGTCAGATGTTGTGTTGAGCCTTTGTGTTGTTATTGTTGTTGTCAGATGTTGTGTTAGCCTTATGTGTTGTTAGATGTTGTCAGATTGTGTTGAGCCTTATGTGTTGTTATTGTTATTATTGTTGTCAGATGTTGTGTTGAGCCTTATTGTGTTGTTATTGTTACTTATTGTTGTCAGATGTTGTGTTGAGCCTTTTGTGTTGTTATTGTTACTATTGTTGTCAGATGTTGTGTTGAGCCTTTTGTGTTGTTATTGTTACTGTTGTTGTCAGATGTTGTGTTGAGCCTTTGTGTTGTTATTGTTACTATTGTTGTCAGATGTTGTGTTGAGCCTTATGTGTTGTTATTGTTACTATTGTTGTCAGACGTTGTGTTGAGCCTTATGTGTTGTTTATTGTTACTGTTGTTGTCAGATGTTGTGTTGAGCCTTATGTGTTGTTATTGTTTATTGTTGTTGTCAGATGTTGTGTTGAGCCTTATGTGTTGTTATTGTTATTATTGTTGTCAGATGTTGTGTTGAGCCTTATGTGTTGTTATTGTTATATTGTTTGTCAGATGTTGTGTTGAGCCTTATGTGTTGTTATTGTTATTGTTGTTGTCAGATGTTGTGTTGAGCCTTATGTGTTGTTATTTGTTGTTGTTGTCAGATGTTGTGTTGAGCCTTATGTGTTGTTATTGTTATGTTGTTGTCAGATGTTGTGTTGAGCCTTATGTGTTGTTATTGTTATATTGTTGTTCAGATGTTGTGTTGAGCCTTATGTGTTGTTATTGTTATTTTGTTGTCAGATGTTGTGTTGAGCCTTATGTGTTGTTATTGTTATATTGTTGTCAGATGTTGTGTTGAGCCTTATGTGTTGTTATTGTTATTATTGTTGTCAGATGTTGTGTTGAGCCTTATGTGTTGTTATTGTTATTATTGTTGTCAGATGTTGTGTTGAGCCTTATGTGTTGTTATTGTTATATTGTTGTCAGACGTTGTGTTGAGCCTTATGTGTTGTTATTGTTATTATTGTTGTCAGATGTTGTGTTGAGCCTTATGTGTTGTTATTGTTATTTTGTTGTCAGACGTTGTGTTGAGCCTTATTTTTTGTTTGTTTGTCAGATTGTTACTTAGTGTGTTTGTTCATTGTTATGTTGTGTTGAGCCTTATGTGTTGTTATTGTTATTATTGTTGTTGTCAGATGTTGTGTTGAGCCTTATGTGTTGTTATTGTTATTTTGTTGTCAGATGTTGTGTTGAGCCTTATGTGTTGTTATTGTATTATTGTTGTTGTCAGATGTTGTGTTGAGCCTTATGTGTTGTTATTGTTATTATTGTTGTCAGATGTTGTGTTGAGCCTTATGTGTTGTTATTGTTATTTTGTTGTCAGATGTTGTGTTGAGCCTTATGTGTTGTTATTGTTATTATTGTGTTGTCAGATGTTGTGTTGAGCCTTATGTGTTGTTATTGTTATTTGTTGTCAGATGTTGTGTTGAGCCTTATGTGTTGTTATTGTTATTATTGTTGTTGTCAGATGTTGTGTTGAGCCTTATGTGTTGTTATTGTTATTATTGTTGTCAGATGTTGTGTTGAGCTTTATGTTTTGTTATTGTATTTGTGTTCAGACTTTGTGTTGATGCTTTATTGTTGTGTTATTGTTATGTTGTTGTCAGATGTTGTGTTGAGCCTTTATGTGTTGTTATTGTTGTTGTGTCAGATGTTGTGTTGAGCCTTATGTGTTGTTATTGTTATTGTTGTTGTCAGATGTTGTGTTGAGCCTTAGTGTTGTTATTGTTACTGTTGTTGTCAGATGTTGTGTTGAGCCTTATGTGTTGTTATTGTTATTGTTGTTGTCAGATGTTGTGTTGAGCCTTATGTGTTGTTATTGTTATTGTTGTTGTCAGTGTTGTGTTGAGCCTTATGTGTTGTTATTGTCTGTGTTGTCAATGTTGTGTTGAGCCTTATGTGTTGTTATTGTTATTGTTGTTGTCAGATGTTGTGTTTGAGCCTTATGTGTTGTTATTGTTATTGTTGTCAGATGTTGTGTTGAGCCTTATGTGTTGTTATTGTTACTGTTGTTGTTGTCAGATGTTGTTGTTGGTTGTTGCCTTATGTGTTGTTATTGTTATTGTTGTTGTCAGATTTGTGTTGAGCCTTATGTGTTGTTATTGTTATTGTTGTTGTCAGATGTTGTGTTGAGCCTTATGTGTTGTTATTGTTTGTTGTTTGTCAGATGTTGTGTTGAGCCTTATGTGTTGTTATTGTTTATGTTGTTGTTGTCAGATGTTGTGTTGAGCTTATGTGTTGTTATTGTTATGTTGTGTCAATTGGTTGAGCTATGTTGTATTGTTATGTTGTGATTGTTGAGCCTTATGTTTGTATTGTTACTGTTGTTGTTGTCAGATGTTGTGTTGAGCCTTATGTGTTGTTATTGTTATTGTTTGTGTCAGATGTTGTTTGAGCCTTATGTGTTTGTATTGTTATGTTGTTGTTGTCAGATGTTGTGTTGAGCCTTATGTGTTGTTATTGTTATTGTTGTTGTCAGATGTTGTGTTGAGCCTTATGTGTTGTTTTGTTATGTGTTTGTCAGATGTTGTGTTGAGCCTTATGTGTTGTTATTGTTATGTTGTTGTCAGATGTTGTGTTGAGCCTTATGTTGTTGTTATTGTTATGTTGTTGTCAGATGTTGTGTTGAGCCTTATGTGTTGTTATTGTTACTGTTGTTGTTGTCAGAGTGTGTGTGAGCCTTATGTGTTTGTATTGTTATGTTGTTGTCAGATGTTGTGTTGAGCCTTATGTGTTGTTATGTTGTTGTTGTTGTCAGATGTTGTGTTGAGCCTTATGTGTTGTTATTGTTTGTTGTTGTCAGACGTTGTGTTGAGCCTTATGTGTTGTTATTGTTATGTGTTGTTGTCAGATGTTGTGTTGAGCCTTATGTGTTGTTATTGTTATTGTTGTTGTTGTCAGATGTTGTGTTGAGCCTTATGTGTTGTTATTGTTATGTTGTTGTTGTCAGATGTTGTGTTGAGCCTTATGTGTTGTTATTGTTATTGTTGTTGTTGTCAAGTTGTGTTGAGCCTTATGTGTTGTTATTGTTATTGTTGTTGTCAGATGTTGTGTTGAGCCTTATGTGTTGTTATTGTTACTGTTGTTGTCAGATGTTGTGTTGAGCCTTATGTGTTGTTATTGTTATTGTTGTTGTCAGATGTTGTGTTGAGCCTTATGTGTTGTTATTGTTACTGTTGTTTGTCAGATGTTGTGTTGAGCCTTATGTGTTGTTATTGTTATGTTGTTGTCAGACGTTGTGTTGAGCCTTATGTGTTGTTATTGTTGTTGTTGTTGTCAGACGTTGTGTTGAGCCTTATGTGTTGTTATTGTTGTTGTCAGACGTTGTGTTGAGCCTTATGTGTTGTTATTGTTACTGTTGTTGTCAGATGTTGTGTTGAGCCTTATGTGTTGTTGTTGTTATTGTTGTTGTCAGATGTTGTGTTGAGCCTTATGTGTTGTTGTTGTTATTGTTGTTGTCAGATGTTGTGTTGAGCCTTATGTGTTGTTATTGTTATTGTTGTTGTCAGAGTTGTGTTGAGCCTTATGTGTTGTTATTGTATATTTCAGAGTTGTGTTGAGCCTTATGTGTTGTATTGTTACTGTTGTTGTCAGATGTTGTGTTGAGCCTTATGTGTTGTTATTGTTACTGTTGTTGTCAGACGTTGTGTTGAGCCTTATGTGTTGTTATTGTTACTGTTGTTGTCAGATGTTGTGTTGAGCCTTATGTGTTGTTATTGTTACTGTTGTTGTCAGATGTTGTGTTGAGCCTTATGTGTTGTTATTGTTGTTGTCAGACGTTGTGTTGAGCCTTATGTGTTGTTGTTGTTACTGTCGTTGTCAGACGTTGTGTTGAGCCTTATGTGTTGTTATTGTTACTGTTGTTGTCAGACGGAGCGATGTTTGACATGGGTGGAGAATGGCCTGAAGGTGGCGACACTTGTCAGCTTCCTGTTGTTTTTACGTCATGGAGTCTATCTGTCCGTCATGGAACGACTGGTCGGGGTTCGTGCCCAGTTCCCACGGCCCCAATCTATACGTCAGGTTGGTTGCGTTGTTGTGTTGGTGGTGATGGTGGTGTGGTGGTGGTGGGGGTGGTGGTGGTGGGGCGGTTCTTGATTGGTTGGTGTTGGTGTTGGTGATGGTGTATGTGTGTACGTGTACGTACGTGTGTCTGTATGTGGCATGTGTGTGGTTGTGTGTGTGATTGTGTGTGTGTATGTGTGTGTATGTATGTATGTGTTTGTATATGTATGTGTATGTGTATGTGTATGTGTGAATGTGTGTGTAACAGAACCATGAAAAAAAGGAGCAAGAACATATTTGTATTGGAAAGGGTCCCCTGTATTCATTTATAATCTTGCTGGGGGGAAAAAAAACGCTGTGCAAATTCAGACCATTGTAACACATGGTCATACACAAGTAAGCAGAACTGGTCATAACAGACACACCAGTCCACAGTGAAGATGTATTTGATAAGGCTTAAAGCCGCTTTGCAAGAATTATTTTTCAAAAAATGAGATTGAAACCAGGTAGGCCTCCCTCGGTCATGGCTGACCATGGACAAAGTACATCCGTTCTAATGTCTAGATGGGCTGTCTGCTTGGTCCAAGCAGCGTCGCCTGTGACTGTACAGACCAATGTGAGAGAGGCAGTCTCTGTCGCAGCGGTCGCATGTGTATGCTGATGCTGGTCTGTTGGCTGTCATCCCTTTTCTGCGAACTCGCTTTTCTGCTGCAGCAGCTGACAGTTTGTCCTCACCAATCCGCAGCTGTTTCTTGAGAGTGGTTCTCCAGCTGTTGCGCTATATAAAAAAATATTGTATATATATTATATATATATTATCTGCGAGGTCCTCCCAGGACTCAGTGTTGATCTCAGCGCCTTCATGTCACGTTTGCAAACGTCTTTGTATCTCAGCTGTGGGCGGCCAATGTTTCTCTGCCCTGTGGCAAGCTCACCATAAAGGATGTCTTTTGGGATGCGACCATCTTCCATGCGGCGAACGTGGCCCAACCAGCGCAGCCGACGCTGTCTCAGCATGGTATGCATGGTGATCGAACCACAAACACATGAAAATAAAAGAGAATTATATTTGATGCACAGAATAAGACAGGCGGAAATGTTTGGCCAACTGGCCATTGTCAAGTGTACACGAAACACAGCAAAGACATAAATACACAAAACTTAGGGGCAAAACAGAAGCAAGACTTTCCTGATGTTTCCTTCAGCAGGAGAATTGGCTGAAGTCTGGTAATGAGGAAGCAGGGGAGACAAACCAAGATTGAACTTTTTCTCAGGAGATTCAACCTGGTAAGACGTCAACTACCTGTTTCACTTCATTCTTGTAGTGCTTTTAAAATCGTGTTTTTTTTTGCTGTGCACACACACTTACATGCACACACACGCACGCATGCATACACACACACATGCACACACACGCACGCATGCACACACACACACATGCACACGCATGCACACGCACCCACGTACAAACACGCACACACGCACACATACGCACGCACACGCACGTACGCACACATACGCACGCACACGCATGTACGCACATGCACACACACACACACACAGAGGAAAACACACACACACACACACACACACACACACACACACACACACACACACACCACACACACTATGTGATAATCAGTACTGTGACCACTTAACCATCACAACACAGCAATATAACATGTTGTTTTATGATGTGTGACCAGGTCAGCTTTGACTTCATGACCAGAGAGCTGTTGTGGCACGGCTTCTCGGTAAGTGTAGAGATTCGTCAGTGTGGTTTGGGGAAGGTGGATGTCTTGTGTGTGGTTCTGTGTGTGGGGTTGTCTTTTGTGTGGTTCTCTGTGTGTGGGGATGTCTTGTGTGTGGTTCTCTGTATGTGGGGATGTCGTGTGTGTGGTTCTGAGTGTGTGGGGTTGTCATTTCTGTGGTTCTCTGTATGTGGGGATGTCGTGTGTGTGGTTCTCTGTGTGTGGGGTTGTCTTTTCTGTGGTTCTCTGTATGTGGGGATGTCTTGTGTAGAAATTTTTGTGCTCTTTGTTGTCAGTTGTGCATGTTTGCATTCGATGAGTAGAGGTTGGAGCAAAGGGGTTGATAGGCAAATCAGCTTATAACCTCATGAAACGGCTCTTGATTTCTGAGAGAAAGAGGACCAGAGCCATGTGTGTTTCCCTCTGTATAGATACCCCAGGTGTGTTTCCCTCTGTATGGATACCCCAGGTGTGTTTCACTCAGTATGGATACCCCAGGTGTGTTTCTGTGTGGATACCCCAATTGTGTTTCCCTTTGTATGGATACCCCAGGTGTGTTTCACTCTGTATGTATACCCCAGGTGTGTTTCTGTGTGTGTACCCCAGGTGTGTTTCCCTCTGTATGGATACCCCAGGTGTGTTTCTGTATGTGTACCCCAGGTGTGTTTCCTTCTGTATGGATATCCCAGGTGTGTTTCTGTATGTGTACCCCAGGTGTGTTTCCCTCTGTATGGATACCCCAGGTGTGTTTCTGTATGTGTACCCCAGGTGTGTTTCCCTCTGTATGGATACCCCAGGTGTGTTTCCCTCTGTATGGATACCCCAGGTGTGTTTCTGTATGTGTACCTCAGGTGTGTTTCCTTCTGTATGGATATCCCAGGTGTGTTTCTGTATGTGTACCCCAGGTGTGTTTCCCTCTGTATGGATACCCCAGGTGTGTTTCTGTATGTGTACCCCAGGTGTGTTTCCTTCTGTATGGATATCCTAGGTGTGTTTCTGTATGTGTACCCCAGGTGTGTTTCCCTCTGCATGGATACCGCAGGTGTGTTTCACTCTATATGGATACCCCAGATGTGTTTCTGTATGGATACCCCAGGTGTGTTTCCCCCTGTATGGATAACCCAGGTGTGTTTCCCTCTGTATGTATACCCCAGGTGTGTTTCACTCTATATGGATATCCCAGGTGTGTTTCACTCTGTATGGATACCCCAGGTGTGTTTCCCCCTGTATGGATACCCCAGGTGTGTTTCACTCTATATGGATATCCCAGGTGTGTTTCACTCTGTATGGATACCCCAGGTGTGTTTCCCTCTGCATTGGATACCCCAGGTGTGTTTCCCCCTGTATGGATATCCCAGGTGTTTCACTCTATATGGATATCCCAGGTGTGTTTCACTCTATATGGATACCCCAGATGTGTTTCTGTATGGATACCCCAGGTGTGTTTCCCCCTGTATGGATATCCCAGGTGTGTTTCACTCTATATGGATACCCCAGGTGTGTTTCCCCCTGTATGGATACCCCAGGTGTGTTTCTGTATGGATACCCCAGGTGTGTTTCTGTATGGACACCCCAGGTGTGTTTCTGTATGGATACCCCAGGTGTGTTTCTGTATGGATACCCCAGGTGTGTTTCTGTATGAGATCTATGTTCCCTCACGTACCCTCCGCTCTGCCTCCGATCCTCTGACTTTTCGCTTTCCACGCACTAAGCTCAATACCTATGGTCCACGAGCCTTCTCTGTTTCTGGTCCACTCTCCTGGAACAAACTTCCTCTCTCAGTCCGTCAGCAACCTACTTTTGCCTCCTTCAAGTCCGCTCTCAAAACTCACCTTTTCTCCTCTGCATAAAATCCTAACCTCACTCAACCCCCCTCTGCAGCCTGTCTCCGCTCGGAGGGGAATCACTTTGTTTTAATATATAATTGTATATGATGTGCTCTCTGTGGTTTTCCATTGGTTTTATTCTTGCTTTTATTGCTTTTATTCTTTTCTCCCCATTTGTGGCCATGCGTGTGTGTGTGTGTGTGTGGTGTGTGTGTGTGTGTGTGTGTGTGTGTGTGTGTGTGTGTGTGTGTGTGTGTGTGTGTGTGTGTGTGTGTGTGTGTGCGTGCGTGCGTGCGTGTGTGCGTGTGTGTCTTTTCGGCGCTTGGATTTGATTTTGTCGAGATTTGCGCTATATAAATATTGTAATTATTATGTATGCATGTGCGTACGTATGTATGTATGTATGTATGTATGTATACGCTTAGATTTATGTATGTATGTATGTATGCATGTATACGCTCAGCTTAGATTTATGTATGTAAGTATGTAAGCATGTATGTATCCATGTATACGCTCATATGTATGTAGGTATGTGTGCATGTATACGCTCAGCGCTTAGATTTGATTTTGTCAAGATTTTGCGCTATATAAATAAAATATATTATTATTATTATTATATTATTATATCCCAGGTGAGTTTCTGTATGGACACCCCAGGTGTGTTTCTGTATGGATACCCCAGGTGTGTTTCTGTATGGACACCCCAGGTGTGTTTCTGTATGGATACCCCAGGTGTGTTTCTGTATGGATACCCCAGGTGTGTTTCTGTATGGATACCCCAGGTGTGTTCCCTCCGTAAAATTGTTTATTTCTATCCCCAGGAGCTGTTGCTGTTCCTGTTACCCCTGATCAGCATCCAGCGCATCAAGAACACGGCCGTACGATGGATCGCGCCCAAAACAGGCGGCTCACAAGCCGGGCGTCAACAACAGCGCAGTCGTGCTGACCTGATGGCGTGTGTGGTGTGTGGGGAGTGGCCCGTTCAACCCCACCACGTGGGCTGTAGTCATGTCTTCTGCTACTTCTGCATCGCTGTGAGTGGGGGGATGGGGTGGAGTGGAGGGCAGAGGGATTTGAGGAGGAGGGGGGTAGAGAACGAAGGTGGGAAGGGTAAGACGGTTGGTTGGGTGTTTGTAGTTTGGAGTTTGTTCAAGAGGGGGGTTCTTCACACTAGGGCAACTCCTTACGTGCTCCACCCAAATGTACCAGTAGTTATCTGTGAGCCTGTGCAAAAGTCTATGCACTGACCCAAGTCTTGAAATGGCCAGTGGGATGGGGGAGAGAAACCTATGAAATACTAAGCTGACTCCACCAGAATGATGTAGACATTAAAGATGGGCAGTGAACAGGCCAGTTTTTGATGTTGTGAGCTGGGACTGAATTCAAGATACAGGATCTTGAGTCCATGACTGTCCAAAGAACCAACCAGCCCACTGCCTTACATAGAGGTCCCAGGTTTTAGTCTGACTGCCCGGGTTTGAATCTGGCTCAAGATACTGTGTGTGTATATGAGGTCTCAGTTCACCCAGCTTTGAATAAGTTCTAGATCTTGGTCATGGTTGGCAAAGGTAAAGTATGGCAGAGGAGTGGGTCCCATTTTCAGAAACTATGACCCGACTGCTACCATCTCATATCCTATGGCGTCATTGCGACGGTTCTACTGTACTTGAAGACAAAAATCTACATGTTTGAAGTATGAATTACTGTTGTGTTCAGTTTTGTTTTTGCAACCAAAAGGACAAAAGGAGATTGTTTCAAATCAGGCGTAGAGAAGTATGTGTCAGTGTCATTGTGTGCACGTGACACAAACGTCTGAACAAGATTTTCTCATCTCGTTACAGGTGGATCGTTACCAAATCTTGGCCAAAGCTGTTAATTGTTAACGAGTCATAAATGAATAAATTTGGAAGGTAAAGGTCTGGGTCAAGGTTTCAGAAAAGAAAAGGGGCCTAAAGTCAGCATTTTATGAGGAAAGTGTGTGAACAGCATTTTGTCAGGGATTTCTGATGGTACACAAAATCTTGTCATGTTTTATTTCAACCAAAGCTTCATCAAGGTCATTGTGGATTTGAGAAGTGCAAACTCTGGATTTTTAGTCATAA
This sequence comes from Monoplex corrugatus, assembly GCA_030674185.1. Lineage (NCBI taxonomy): Eukaryota > Metazoa > Mollusca > Gastropoda > Littorinimorpha > Ranellidae > Monoplex > Monoplex corrugatus. The sequence continues at coordinate 81,987,176 of JAPXFY010000015.1, forward strand.
TTTTGTAAAACAAAGAACATAACTGGGGCAGGGGAATAATTTGAATGATATGTCCATCTTGTAACTTTCTGTAAGCCTAAATTAGGAAGTGCTGTTCTGTGTCGTTGGCCTAAAGATTTTCTGTAGATTTTGCTTTCTTTTGTTCTGTACAAGTTTGTGAAAGAAAGGGGTTGATAATTCATTGCCTATGTGAAAGAAAGGAGTTGATAATTCATTGGATATGTGAAAGAAAGGAGTTGATAATTCATTGCCTATGTGAAAGAAAGGAGTTGATAATTTATTGGATATGTGAAAGAAAGGAGTTGATAATTCATTGGATATGTGAAAGAAAGGGGTTGATAATTCATTGCCTATGTGAAAGAAAGGAGTTGATAATTTATTGGATATGTGACAGAAAGGGTTGATAATTTATTGGCTTATGTGAAAGAAAGGGTTGATAATTCATTGGATATGTGAAAGAAAGGGGTTGATAATTCATTGGATATGTGAAAGAAAGGGTTGATAATTCATTGGATATGTGAAAGAAAGGAGTTGATAATTTATTGGATATGGATATATGACAGAAAGGAGTTGATAATTCATTGACTAATGTGAAAGAAAGGAGTTGATAATTCATTGGATATGTGAAAGAAAGGAGTTGATAATTCATTGCCTATGTGAAAGAAAGGAGTTGATAATTTATTGGATATGTGAAAGAAAGGGTTGATAATTCATTGGATATGTGAAAGAAAGGAGTTGATAATTTATTGGATATGTGAAAGAAAGGAGTTGATAATTCATTGGATATGTGACAGAAAGGGTTGATAATTTATTGGCTATGTGAAAGAAAGGGTTGATAATTCATTGGATATGTGAAAGAAAGGGGTTGATAATTCATTGCCTATGTGAAAGAAAGGAGTTGATAATTTATTGGATATGGATATATGACAGAAAGGAGTTGATAATTCATTGACTAATGTGAAAGAAAGGAGTTGATAATTCATTGGATATGTGAAAGAAAGGGTTGATAATTCATTGCCTATGTGACAGAAAGGAGTTGATAATTTATTGGATATGTGAAAGAAAGGAGTTGATAATTCATTGGATATGTGAAAGAAATGGTTGATAATTTATTGGATATGTGACAGAAAGGGTTGATAATTCATTGGATATGTGACAGAAAGGAGTTGATAATTTATTGGATATGTGAAAGAAAGGAGTTGATAATTCATTGGATATGTGAAAGAAAGGGGTTGATAATTTATTGGATATGTGAAAGAAAGGAGTTGATAATTTATTGGATATGTGACAGAAAGGAGTTGATAATTTATTGGATATGTGACAGAAAGGAGTTGATAATTTATTGGATATGTGAAAGAAAGGAGTTGATAATTTATTGCCTATGTGAAAGAAAGGAGTTGATAATTCATTGCCTATGTGAAAGAAAGGGGTTGATAATTCATTGGATATGTGAAAGAAGGGTTGTAATTCATTGGCTACATGAAAGATAGGAGTTGATAATTCATCAGATTCTTCACTGCCAAAGGATTGTGGAATTTGTACTGTTGGCGCTGGAGAGACTCCATGGCACAGTCACAGCAAAGTGTTGTGTACAACTTGTTGTTAATCATGCAACAGGCCCAACTACAACACCAGCGTAATTCAAGGGAGATGAGTGTGTGTATGTCTGTGTTTGTGAATTGATGGTGAAGAATGACTGGAGAGTACGGATATCGGAGATGATAATTTAATCATGATAGTGGGAAGGTGAAGGTTAAGTATCATTCTGATTGGGGGCGATTTCTCTGATACAATAGTAAAGGATGTTTGTGAGGTTTTCATCCGTTTCCAGACATGTAGGCCTACCTGTTTTTTTTTTCTTTTTCTAAACATTACAGATTGAGATATAGAGTTCACTCAGTGTAACCAAGATTGTTCCACAGACAGACTGATACAAAAAAACCTGAAAACCACGAAAATAGAATCAGAACACATATTTAATACAACCAGACAAGACAGGTGCACATTTTTGGCCAACTGGCCTTTGTCAAGCATGAATGTAAGATTACAAGCAAACGAACACCAAATACAAAAATTAGGAGAAAAAGTCTAAATTTCCCTGCTGCTTCGTCCTTTTCTCCCCCTGGACACAGCAGAGGGAAATTTCTGTCTTTTTCTCCTAATTTTTGTATTTGGTGTTTGTGATCACATTCATGCTTGACCAAAGCCAGTTGTCTGGTTGTACTAGATACGCGTTCTGATTCTGTTTTCGTGTTTTTCAGTTCCTCTTTGTTTGAATGCAGGCACTTGTTTTGTATTTCAGACTGATACAAACCACATGCTAGATAGGACCTCAACATCTTGCCAATGCACAAGGTTATGTGCAGGCTTAAGGCTGTGTGTTCGTCTGTCGTCGTCGACAATGACCACGGCTTCATGAAGTTGATTTGAGTCAGTGTGTCCGGAGGTGACTGATCAATCTGATCCGGGCACGGAAGTAACGTCCACAGGTTGGACATCTGTGGTCGGTTACTGTGGTTGAAGGGTTTGCAGCCCTAGCTTTCCGTGCAGCTCGTTTTTCTTGTGCAGATTGGATACGAGACACTTCTGAAGTGGTACATCCGGTTTCGATTCTTCTACGCGGGACTGTACGGTTGAGGGCGAGGTTTTCCCAATTCTCCCAGTCTATGTTGAGAGACTTTAGCGATGCCTTCAAGCTGTCTTTGAACCGTTTTCTCTGGCCTCCAACTGTTCTCTTGTCAGACGCTAGGTCCCCGTAGAGGAGTTGCTTCGGAATTCTGGTGTCAGATATCCGGTACACATGGCCAGCCCAGCGAACTTGACTCTTTTGAAGTAAAGTGTGGATGGAGGGGAGATTGGCTCTCTCCAGTACTTCTGTATCAGGGATCTTCTCTTACCATCGGATATTGAGAATCTTTCTGAGGCTTTTGGTGTGAAAATGATTCAATTTCCTTGCGTGTCTACTGTAAACAGTCCAGGTCTCACTGCCGTAGAGGAGAGTGGTGAGGACCACCGTTTTGTATGCTGCATGCTTAAGGTGTATGTAGGTGTATGCTTAAGGTGTATGCTTAAGACATCATCATTGTGGATCTTCTCCATGACATGGCGTCACTGGTGTCTGTACAACGAAATTTGTTCAGAGGATGGAGAGTTATGTGGAGAATCATATTGTGTGAGTCGGTCAGGTCAGACGTGAGACATGCTGTGTTACAGAGCAACGTGAAGGCAGACCCAGGGTACACCTGTCCTGTGTGTGGAACAGGGGACACCACTGGTGCTGGAGTTGTCTCCCCAACACCTGTACGTTTGACCATTGGACCTGACAGCCACTAGGTGTTCTGCCTCCGTTTTTTCTGTGTGTGTGTGTGCATTTGTGTGTGTTCTCATGTGCACGTGTGTGTGTGTCTTCTGCCTCTTATTTTTCTCTGCATGATTGCATGCATGTGTGTGTGTGTGTGTGTGCAGCTGAATGAGTGACTTTGAAAAAACAGGTTTTGTATGCCATGGTTTGAAGGGAAATGTTCACTTGCACATAAAATAAAGCAAAAAAAAAAAAAAAAAGTAACATGATGATTTGAGAATCTGGATGTACAGGCTACATGCGCAGAAACATATAACTTTAAAATTTGTGGATTTGATGTGTGGGAAGGAGGTGCAAGTGTACTTTTAAGCAGATTGGTGTGGACATGTGTGTTTTTCACTGAAAAATAAATCTTGTCTCTGTATATTTGCTTCTTGCTTTACTTTGTGCACACGTACATCATTTTGAAATGCCGATCAGCTCACCTCATCAAGCACAGAATATATATCAAACTTAAGGTATGCCACTTTGAAAATACCCTGTTTTTGAAATGCTGTGTACGATTTTTTCTTGAGGTTGTACTATAACCTTGAAGTCGTAGGGGAATGAGGTGGTAGAGATGTCAATTTTTCATGGGACCAACTTTATGATAGTGGTGCCCATCTCCTTTGCCATGGTGCTTTTACCTTTTCCTCACTGTGAAGAAAGTCAGGTACCAGGTACCCATTCACAGCTGGGTCAGCTGGAGGCTAAATACTCGTAGGAAGTTCCCCCAGGGTGTGATTCAAACCATGCAGACTGGTGCAGAAGTTGGAAGGTGAGTGTTCTACCTCTACACCAACCTGAAGAAGTCGGCCGGATCGCCGATGAAAGCTACGCAGTAAGTAGCTTTTTTTTCACCGAGAGACTGGTTCAGCCAGGTAGCCATTCTGTTTTTTTCATTACCGTTATTGTTGAGTACCTTGGGTTTGTGATTTGTTAGTCATACAAGTTGTTATGTGGTGATAAACAGATTTTATGTGACAAAAAGAATTATTGTTCAAGTTGTCATTTGATGATACAGATTTTGTTTGAGAAAGAAATTGAAATGTCGATTGATTTTGTAATTCTCCTGCTGGTTTCATGTCGTTTGAATAAATATGTTCATGTAGTTTTTTTAAAGCTGTGTCAGCATTTCATGGCAGCAAAACGTTCCTGGCTGGTGTTTTGTGACTGTAGTCATGTTAGTGTTGCACACAGGTATGATCTGACCATGGTGAATCCACATAGCATCTTCCTTACAACGTCCTGTGTTGCACAGAGGTATGATCTGACCATGCTGTATCCACATAGCATCTTCCTTACAACGTCCTGTGTTGCACAGAGGTGTGATCTGACCATGCTGTATCCACATAGCATCTTCCTTACAAGGTCCTGTGTTGCACAGAGGTATGATCTGACCATGCTGTATCCACATAGCATCTTCCTTACAAGGTCCTGTGTTGCACAGAGGTGTGATCTGACCATGTAGAATCCACATAGCATCTTCCTTACAAGGTCCTGTGTTACACAGAGGTATGATCTGACCATGTAGAATCCACAGCATCTTCCTTACAAGGTCCTGTGTTGCACAGAGGTGTGATCTGACCATGCTGAATCCACATAGCATCTTCCTTACAAGGTCCTGTGTTACACAGAGGTGTGATCTGACCATGGTGAATCCACATAGCATCTTCCTTACAATGTCCTGTGTTACACAGAGGTGTGATCTGACCATGGTGAATCCACATAGCATCTTCCTTACAATGTCCTGTGTTACACAGAGGTGTGATCTGACCATGTAGAATCCACATAGCATCTTCCTTACAAGGTCCTGTGTTACACAGAGGTGTGATCTGACCATGGTGAATCCACATAGCATCTTCCTTACAATGTCCTGTGTTACACAGAGGTGTGATCTGACCATGGTGAATCCACATAGCATCTTCCTTACAAGGTCCTGTGTTACACAGAGGTGTGATCTGACCATGTAGAATCCACATAGCATCTTCCTTACAAGGTCCTGTGTTACACAGAGGTGTGATCTGACCATGGTGAATCCACATAGCATCTTCCTTACAAGGTCCTGTGTTGCACAGAGGTGTGATCTGACCATGGTGAATCCACATAGCATCTTCCTTACAAGGTCCTGTGTTACACAGAGGTATGATCTGACCATGTAGAATCCACATAGCATCTTCCTTACAATGTCCTGTGTTACACAGAGGTGTGATCTGACCATGGTGAATCCACATAGTATCTTCCTTACAAGGTCCTGTGTTACACAGAGGTATGATCTGACCATGGTGAATCCACATAGCATCTTCCTTACAAGGTCCTGTGTTACACAGAGGTATGATCTGACCATGTAGAATCCACATAGCATCTTCCTTACAAGGTCCTGTGTTACACAGAGGTATGATCTGACCATGGTGAATCCACATAGCATCTTCCTTACAAGGTCCTGTGGTTGATTGACAGAAATGTTCCATCTCCTCAACAGGCACTGTTCAGGGGGAGTAAGTCATATTGTTTTGCATCTGAAAGTGGAGTCTGTCTTATGTCCTGCATCTGAAAGTGAAGTCTGTCTTATGTCCTGCATCTGAAAGTGAAGTCTGTCTTATGTCCTGCATCTGAAAGTGAAGTCTGTCTTATGTCCTGCATCTGAAAGTGGAGTCTGTCTTATGTCCTGCATCTGAAAGTGGAGTCTGTCTTATGTCCTATATATATATAGCGTCAGTGTCGCTTAACATCATCAGACAATCCACATCCACCCTCTGTGTTCTGTGATGGTCCTGACTGCAAGAACCCAAACACTTCCTGTTTCTTTCCTGTAAGAGTGACAGTTCCTGGCCAACAACTCATCATCTTGACATGACGTCCATCACACAACACAGGTGGATGTGGTTTGTCTGGTGTTTAGAGACACAGGACACAGATTCCATTTCTATAAGCAAAATGACATGACTCGCCCTATGTGAACAGTGCCAAATGTCACCAGGAGATGGAACATTTCTGGTGGAGTCGACCATTGTACCTTTTTGTAAAGGAGAACTCATTGTTACAGTTTTCCTCGTTTCCAATTCATACATCGGAACACACACAATAAAACTCAAAAACTGAGAAAATAACATTTGATTTATTTGAAACTAGAGAGAAAATACGCGTTTGTAGAAGAAGCATTAATCTCTTCATATATGCCACCTCTATGGTACCCCTCTTGAAAATAATGAAATAAAAATCAATAAACATCGGTTTGTTCCTCGTATGTGCACTAAGAGACCACAGGTTCTTAATGACTTCAGACAGTGTTCAGTATGCAACCAGCCACTGACCTCTTGCTGTCCACACTGCACACAAGGTCTCTTTCTTCCACTTCCACTGATAAATAGACTACAGTACCCATAAAGGAAAAAAAAAGGACAAAAGAAGCAGAGTAAAGATGAAACAAAAGCTACAGATAAACAACAATACAGAATACAAACTATATTAATTAAAATGAAAAATGCAGAAAACAAACAGTAAGTAGATTTCCTATGTGTGTAACATAAGGGGATCTATATATATATATATACACATAGATGGGACATAGTTCCGAGTTGGCCCTCTGTGTTATTATTGTTAATAATACAACACACATGTACACACATGTGCATATGTACACACACTTCATTAATATCATGCAAGCACACACAAACACATTCATAAATGCATATCATGCTCACACACACACACACAAATGCATGTCAAGCACACACCACACACACACACACACACACACACCACACACACACACACACACACACAGATCCATATCACGCTCACACACACACTGTACTTAGTTTACCATAACTTGTTTACATCATAACAGTGCCGAGAACTAATGCAGACATGTAGGCCTACATAGTCATAATAATATCAAAACATAACATGTATTGGAACCATCATCTCAGTGAAAAAAAACAAACCCATCATGAAAACACCATAGCATGCATAAAACCCCCACTGGTGGTGAGATGGCTCCGTTCATCTGATCCAGACAGACAATGGATGTGCCCAGCTGAGGACTTGGTGTCAACCAGTCCCCTTTCATAAAATCAACCAATTCAACATAATCATACGGAAAAAACAAAAACATTTCAGACAACTATTCATAATACAGAAAGATTTCAGGTAACTATTCATAATACATTTGTGTAATTGAAGCAAACTATACACAGTAAATGAACAAGATTATAGCAAGTCCCTCTACTGATAACACAGACCAAATGTAATAATTATTCCCTTGGTACAGCACAAAGTCTACGTCACAGCATGCTCCTTGCACGTTACAGAGAGGAAAAACAAAGGTTGGGGAAACAGGGGGTCGCCATGTCAATGTATTCATGTTTACATCAGTGATGGATGAAGAGGGGTGGGGGTGCGGGTGCAACATCAATACAATACAATAATATCTACATCAATAATGAAGTGGGTTTTTTTTGCGGGGGGGGAGGGCAATATCGATACAATAATGTTTATGGGAGGGCAATATCGATACAATAATGTTTACATCAATCAATCATGAATGATTCAATACTGCAGGCTAGGTAACATCAGTACGTGGTCAACATAACAACGTGGTTAGCACAATGTATTACTAACTGAGAAGTCTGGGTTCGAGCACCCATCAGTCCAAAATACTGACATTTTTTTGGCCCCAACCAGCTCCTACCCACAGTTGCTAGTATGAGATGGACTCACTGGGAAGAATGGGACCACAGGATCAAATCCAACCAACAGTAATTGCCACTCAAATTTCCTGACCAAGACCAAACACCACATCTGTCTGTCTCCCTTGGGTCTGGTTGATGCCAGGACTTATTATGAAAGAGTAGAGTACAGTCCTGTCAAGCAGTAGTGTAGAGTACAGTCCTGTCAAGCAGTAGTGTAGAGTACAGTCCTGTCAAGCAGTAGAGTAGAGTACAGTCCTGTCAAGCAGTAGTGTAGAGTACAGTCCTGTCAAGCAGTAGTGTAGAGTACAGTCCTGTCAAGCAGTAGTGTAGAGTACAGTCCTGTCAAGCAGTAGTGTAGAGTACAGTCCTGTCAAGCAGTAGTGTAGAGTACAACCCTGTCAAGCAGTAGTGTAGAGTACAGCCCTGTCAAGCAGTAGTGTAGAGTACAGTCCTGTCAAGCAGTAGTGTAGAGTACAGTCCTGTCAAGCAGTAGTGTAGAGTACAGTCCTGTCAAGCAGTAGTGTAGAGTACAGTCCTGTCAAGCAGTAGTGTAGAGTACAGCCCTGTCAAGCAGTAGTGTAGAGTACAGTCCTGTCAAGCAGCCTCAACCAAAATGCATCTCCATGGCATCATCATTATCAATCCAACACCATCACCACAGCACTGTGGAAAAGCTGTCCCAGATTCTGTGGCCCTTTGTGCCCTGCTGTCGTGGTGACCTTAGTGTTGGCGGGCTTGGAGGTGTGTTGGACAGTGGAAATGAACAATGGGGGATGGGGATAGTGACACAGAAACACTACAGACTGGGGAGCAAAAAAACAAACAAAAAATTCCATCCACAGAAAATAACTTTAAATATTTCAACAATTCCATATTGATACAATGGCAGGAAAAAGGTGGGGCCAGTCTGTTTAAATGCTGAAAACTAACAAACAAGTCAATCTGAAAGGAGCAAACTATGAGATAATGGAACCAAGAATCCATCTTTCAATTCTAGTATTGTTTTTTTTCCCCCAAGTTCATGTTCTTGTCCTTCTCTCTCTCACACACATTAATTTGTCATCATCCATATTAACACACACCCACAACCTTTCACACATGTCCAGTAATTCATACATCCTACTGCTTAAGTTTTTTTTACTTTTCACACACACACACACACACACACACACACACACACACAACACACACACAGTGACTTAAGTACCTTACACATGCACAAAACTATGTCTTAAGCATCTGGATCTTTCACACACACACACACACACACACACACACACACACACACACACAACCAAAGTCACGCACACAGAATATTATTCAGCAGCAGCAGAGTGATTTAAGCCAAGCGTGTAAGGCACTATAGGTCAGGGGCAGGTAAACCAAGACGTTTAGCTCAAACAACTGAACCCCCATGTTTTTAGCACAGGTCCGGAGAACCAACGGACAACACAATATTTACAGTTCTCTTGTTTTCAATGGCAACGCGTTACAGTTTTCAACAAAATGATAAACATTAGGGACTGCCGACCAAGGATGTATTACAACTTGTGCACAGGCAACACAAGCAGTCAGCTCTTTTCTTCTTGCCAATGGGAGAAACAGAAAGCACACATGATAAGGAGACTGGTATGTTTCCAAAACACGCACTAGTCACACACAACACACACACACACACACACACGCACGCACGCACGCACGCGCGCACGTGCGCGCACACGCACACACATGCTGGCAACCTTATAAAGGACTTAATCACCAAAGTAGAGAATAGAAAAGTTGATGCTGTCAAGGCATGGATGTCTTACTGTTACACATGAGGCAATACCAAACTGCTGCAGGAGAAGGAGAAAGTCAGTATACATCTCAGGCGTTCAGTCATTCCTCCCCCCCTCCACCCCTCACAACACACACATACTCAACCATGCATCTTTGGATGCTGGAGACAATTTCACTGCACTCAATCGGTCTAGACAATGTATAATATCACTGTTGACACTGCAGACAACTGCAACTTGTGTGTCAAAGTTTTGGCAGACTCCAACATTACAAAGAAGAGAGGATTTACTGTCCACTGTCACTGCCATCAAGGACACCACAGTTTGAAAACAGGATTGCTCTTACACTGGATGACATGGCAAGAAAGCTGGAGTCACCGCCATACCACTCGTATACATATAAATGACAGGCACTGCATACACAACAACACTTGGTTCTCACAGCTTGATGGGACACAGGAGAGGAATGTTTAACACTCACAGATTCCTCTCTCTCTCATTCTTAACCAACAGGCTACACACACACACACAACACACACAGAGATTTAGTGACAGCAGCGATGTAAGTATCAGTATCACATGAACGACATAACCAACAACCTGCCAAAAATCATACAGACACAAGAAACTCAACATTCAAACATGGTAGACTCAATACAATCAAAGGACAAAACTCTTGAGAATTATCTCCCATGTTGTATAGAACTTCTCAAATCTAACACAGTTTGCGCTACCCATTCAGCTAGCATAGAAGCAGATACAAAGTACAAAAAACAGTAAGCTCAGAACACTCCTCAAAAAGGAGCGCCCAAGCCTACCTTTGTACTCTGCAACTACCCTACACACAACTATGAGAGAGGAGAGAAATACATACAATATATTGGTCTTATGTTCAAGATTGACATAGTCTTTTATTCTTGAACTGACCAAACACACACACATAGACAAGACAGAACATATACAGGGTTGCTTCCAAGGCATATAGTAGACTCAATAATTAGGTAATCATATAGGTGACAGATATGGTATCGAATATGACAGATCTGACAATCAACCGATGACAGACTTAATGAAGGAACAGACAGATGACGGATCTGATAATCAAACCGATGACAGACTTAATGAAGGAAACAGACAGATGACGGATCTGATAATCAAACGATGACAGACTTAATGAAGGAACAGACAGATGACGATCTGATAATCAGATAACAGACCTGACAATCAAACCGATGACAGACTTAATGAAGGAACAGACAGATGACGGATCTGATAATCAAACCGATGACAGACTTAATGAAGAACAGACAGATGACGGATCTGATAATCAGATAACAGACCTGATAATCAAATGACAGACTTGATAGATAAACAGATAGCAAGACTTGATACTCGTACAAACAAATTCAATAAACATGTTCTGGCAGCTAAAAGCACTGTTCAACACAGTCTTACACTGCAGAGAAATGAGCATTTTAATGTAGGACGCATCCTATTGCACCAAAGATCAGCGTGTGGTTTGTGTCACAGGATATTAACAAGGATTTCTTTCCGCTGGTATCAATACATGGTCATGATACAGATCCTGAACAAATGAACAGAGAATTTATCAGACACAACAACGGTGAGGTGTTCTTTCTCCTAACATTCAATCTTCATCCAGTCCATTCCCTCTTTGCTGATGTGCTGATAACAGCTAACTAACACTCAGAAATCCCCTGCTGACATGCTGTGTAAACATATCAGCAATTTTCATCAATTTAAGAAGAAAAGAAAAAGGGAGGGGGGGGGGGGGATCCATCAAAGGGAAGCAACTTTAGCACTTTCCAAGAGCAGAAAGCTGATGTTTTTAATTCCCCTGTACAGGACACAATGTAATCTCACCACAACCATATGTAACAGCTTGTGCGCACTGCAGACATGGCAAAGCTGCTCAATGTTTATGATGAAACTGAAACGTTTAGAACTGAGGGTTAGATGTTAGCAGTTATGATAATGGATCAGATGGCGCCTGATCTTGTGCCATGCAATTCATGTTGTTTTGCTGAGAAACAAAAATCTGTTTCCATGCTGCACTACACAGGTCTTGTTGACTACATAACACAATTTTCTGCAACGTTACAAAATATTATTAACAACTAAAACTTGAAATTTCAAACAACTAGCTTTTTATTTGTATTATAAAAAAATGTCCCCTACTGTAGTCAAACACCTGGTGATCAGGGATAACATGGGGAAATTGGCACAGAGTGAGTTAACGTCTTGTTGAAAAATAACTGATGTAATATCTTGACAACAAGTCTGTTGATCACACACACACACACACACACACACTCACACACGCACACACACACGCACACACACCACACACACACACACACACACAACACACACACAAACACACACACACACACACACACACACTCACACTCTCTCACACACACACACACACACACCACACTCACACACACAAAACCAGAAACAGAACATGCCATGGGAAGAAAGATGAGGATCAATGGGTCCTTAACCTCTGGAAGGAGAATACCAGTTTTATCACAGCCCCACTCATCTGGTAATGTCATTTTCAGACAGTGAGTTTGGACATTTGTCTACACACTAACTGCTATTTCCTCACGCTTACTTTCCATCTACAGGAGATAATTTCTCCTCATACTCTGTGCTATACACACACCTGTTGAGTTACATACACACACGACCAGTTTCAACATCACCATCACACAGTACACATGTGAATTATAACAGTTCACAGATCTGCCCATTTCAGTCATTATACTGTATACAGCTCTCAGAGTCAATCCCAGTCTACCACCTTTATCCAAACCCAAATACACCAAGCACAGTTCTCTCCAATACACCATAACGTGTACTGATATTTCAACACCTCAGATTTCTAACACAACCCATTCTGCTCTTTTGCGTAGAAATACACATCAACAATGGAATCTCCATGACACACAGTTATAACAGATGATGACTAACAAAGGAAAAAAAACAGTTATCCACATATTCTATGATTAAGACTTTTGCTTGATAATATGGACAGAAGATACGACCACATTTCACAACCAGCATAGAAAATGGGAGACAATCTGATCAATGACAGGGGACACACAGAAACCTGTCAAGTCCTGGACATACTATGACTGCACGTAAAGCACAAACTGTGACTGAATGTCTAGGCAAAAACAAATTTTTTTGGTACTTGCTTGCTAACACTTTTTCCTGTCACAGTTTAACAAGACAACTCCTGACAATAAACAGAACCATTTCAATACAATAAACATGAATCCCCCATGCAATGCAAATAGGCAATATAAACATTGAAACCAAAAAGAAGCCACTGGAGAAAAAGAAAATCAAAGATACTATCGAGTCACTGTATTTGTTGTTCATTTCACAACCACCTCAAATATTTGTCCATATGAATAACATCGTAACAATACTACTGACAGGTGCAGTCAGGACTCGCTAATCCAGTACCAAACAATTCAATATGAACGAATGTCATAACAGTACTAACAACAATACTAATGGCAATAAGAATGACAGTAACAACAATACTAACGGCATGTTCAGGACTCGGTGATGCAGTACCACACAATTCAATATGAACACTAGTACTGTGTGACCCAAGCAGAGAGGTCATATACTGGCTTCACAACAAAGTCCTTTGGGAACCTTGTTCTCAATGCCTAATAACTCTCCATACGCACACACACACACACACACACACACACACACACACACACACACACACACACACACACACACACACACACACACACACACACACACACACA
>JAPXFY010000015.1:82008308-82040808 GCA_030674185.1 Monoplex corrugatus
CTTAAACTACTCAAACTATTATAAACACACATACACTTAACTAACAAAACTGATTACTTAAACTACTCAAACTATTATTATAAACACACATACACTTAACTAACAAAACTGACTACTTAAACTACTCAAACTATTATAAACACACATACACTTAACTAACAAAACTGATTACTTAAACTACTCAAACTATTATAAACACACATACACTTAACTAACAAAACTGATTACTTAAACTACTCAAACTATTATAAACACACATACACTTAACTAACAAAACTGATTACTTTACTCAAACTATCATTATAAACACACATACACTTAACTAACAAAACTGATTACTTAAACTACTCAAACTATCATTATAAACACACATACACTTAACTAACAAAACTGATTACTTAAACTACTCAAACTATTATTAAAAACACACATACACTTAACTAACAAAACTGATTACTTAAACTACTCAAACTATCATTATAAACACACATACACTTAACTAACAAAACTGATTACTTAACTACTCAAACTATTATTATAAACACACATACACTTAACTAACAAAACTGATTACTTAACTACTCAAACTATCATTATAAACACACATACACTTAACTAACAAAACTGATTACTGAAACTACTCAAACTATTATAAACACACATACACTTAACTACCAAAACTGATTACTTAACTACTCAAACTATTATTATAAACACACATACACTTAACTAACAAAACTGATTACTTAAACTACTCAAACTATCATTATAAACACACATACACTTAACTAACAAAACTGATTACTTAACTACTCAAACTATTATTATAAACACACATACACTTAACTAACAAAACTGATTACTTAAACTACTCAAACTATTATTATAAACACACATACACTTAACTAACAAAACTGATTACTTAACTACTCAAACTATTATTATAAACACACATACACTTAACTAACAAAACTAATTACTGAAACTACTCAAACTATCATTATAAACACACATACACTTAACTAACAAAACTGATTACTTAACTACTCAAACTATTATTATAAACACACATACACTTAACTAACAAAACTGATTACTTAACTACTCAAACTATTATTATCATAATTATACATCATTCTTGTATAGCTCCATACTCCAAATTCATTTGGACTCGGCACAGCGTGTATAATCAAGCCTTTTAACAGAGCACAGAGTACACAAGCTGTTAGTAAGGTGACCATAATCCATTTTGTTGTTGCACAATCTACATCTTTGGTGGATGTGTCAGCCTGCTGGGTGTTTTCATATTTCCATAAGGTAGCCACTGACATGACTTACAGGGTCTTTAACATGCGTATGTGATATTGTGCATGAGCACACACACGATGGGGGCGTAGGCACTGGCAGATCTGCACACATGTTGGCCTGGGAGATATCATTTTTGTAAATCACACTGTTCGTTGATGCTTAATTGTCGTTCAGCAAAAAGATATAATTTGTGACACAAATTCACTACAAAAAATTTTTTCAATGTTGATATGCACTACGATCTTGATGTTCATTTTTTAAACTTCCAGTGTATTCATCATTATGTATATTCCATACTCTATGGAGTTCATACATCAACAATGTCTTTCCATAAGTGTATAATTTGTTTGTCATTTTTCGTTGCCACACTGTGTTAGATGCCCGTTTGTTGTGGAGCAAAAGATGAATTTAAAAAACGTTTTAAAACAAATGTTGAACTGGGAGACTAGAAAAACTTCCATCTTTTACACACCAGGTGGATGGGTCTAGGTGGATCGAACCCAGAACCTTTTAAACCAAATGCGATGTTTACCCATCAGACTACTGTGCCCATCAAGTTAGATAAGCTGACTGATGAATTTCTGTCGTCACGATCACAGACAAAAGTTAAGGTCAAGGTGGTAGCTGGGGAGCAAGGTGACAGAGACCAGCTTTTCTCAGGGACATTATGAAGGTGGTGCGGTGGTGCCCAACTCCTCTTCTTTACTGATTTACCTTCTCTATCACCAAAGAGGGACAGGTACTTACATACAGCTGGGAATACAGGGCAGGGTGTTCTAGACATCATCTCAGCTGTTACTGCGTTGAGTGACATATGCAGTCAACACATTCCACCATGCAAGATTCTGCTGGTGCTGTTCCATTTTCTACTGACCAGTCGGATGTCCATTTCCACTGTTGCCAGCGCATAGCGTTTTGCACAGGCTAAGGGAGTCTGCCAGATTACTACTGGCAGATTTGGGTGAAGCTCATATGGAACTGTCCAAGTGCGATGAATTCTTCTTAAACAAACTCTAAACTCCACTGGACAAAGCAGCAGGGAAGTTTCAGTCTTTTCCTCCTCATTTTTGTATTTGGTGTTTGTTCATTTGTGATCTTACACTTACGTTTGACAAAGGCCAGTTGGCCAAAAATGTGCATCTGTCTCGTTCTGGTTATATTAAATACCTATTCTTATTCTATTTTCGTGTTTTTCTGGTTCCTGTTTGCCTGACTGTGGGCAGTCGCACTTGTTTTGGATCTAAACTCCACTGTTCATCGTCAGCCATCCTGGACTGCCATCTTTTTCCCTGGCCTGTTGTCATCCACTGAACTTGTGTTCAAGGCTGGGCATGAACCCAGTCATCCATCCATCTGGTAGCCATGCTCCATCCGTCAACTTTTGGAAAGAAAGCGCTTTTACTCTAGAGGGGGATAACTGAAAGGAAAGAAGGGCGGGAACAGAGGCAGAGGGGTAGGATCTCTTAGCTCGTAAATTTTAGTAACAACACCAAAAAGACTACTGAATGTTGACCACAGATGGATCAAAATTGTCCCATTTGATACCACTGTCATCCAAATCCACAGTTCTATTGCTGTTGTCCAAATAAATTGATTTGTTTTGTTTTGTTTCTTTAAACATACACATTTTGAGATCAGGGATAGACCTGAAAGCTTTTTATCAACTTCAGAAGATCAAGACTGAAATCAACAACATCAATCAAGTTCATTTTGGCTATTGGAGTTTGGAATTCATTCAAAAGGGATTCACTGCACTTGCACAATTCCATATGTGCTGAACCCAAATCTGCCAGCAACCATGTAGCAAATTCCTTTAGTCTGCCTGAAACCTTACCTACGGCAAGATCTTGGAATGGAGAGAGAATGGAACGTATCACTGACACTGAATGGAACCTCTCAAACACTGACACCATTACAATGAACACAACACTGACACTGAATGGAACCTCTCTAACACTGACACCATTACAATGAACACAACACTGACACTGAATGGAACCTCTCTAACACTGACACCATTACAATGAACACAACAGACACTGAATGGAACCTCTCAAACACTGACACCATTACAAGAACACAACACTGACACTGAATGGAACCTCTCTAACACTGACACCATTACAATGAACACAACACTGACACTGAATGGAACCTCTCACACACTGACACCATTACAATGAACACAACAGTAAGACAAGACTGGCAGTGGACAGACCAACTTCTATGTTATGGGGTGGGGCCGAACCCAAGACATGATCACAGGGAAGCAGCGTACTTACACAGGATGGCGATGGTGGTGGTGATGACCAGATCAATGTACAGGAACTCCAGATCAGACAGGTTCGTCTGGTTCTGTACAATACTACACATCATTACACAACATCAACAACATACCAATACACATACAACAACAATAATCACAACAACAATAACACAACAAGAAAACACCACAATCATCATGTACAAACAACAATAACACACACAAGTAACAACACCACAATCATCATGTACAACAACAATAACACAACAAGAATAACACCACAATCATCATGTACAACAACAAACAACAAGAATAACACCACAATCATCATGTACAACAACAACACAACAAAACAACACCACAATCATCATGTACAACAACAATAACACAACAAGAAAACACCACAATCATCATGTACAACAACAACAACACAACAAGAAAACACCACAATCATCAGTACAACAACATATAACACAACAACAACAACACACAATCATCATGTACAACAACAACAACACAACAAGAACAACACCACAATCATCATGTACAACAACAAAACACAACAAGAACAACACCACAATCATCATGTACAACAAACAAAAACAAACAACAAAACAACAACACACATCATATCATGTACAACAACAACAACACAACAAGAACAACACACAATCATCATGTACAACAACAAAACACAACAAGAACAACTCACAATACATGTACAAAACAATAACACAACAAGAACAACACACAATACCATGTACAACAACAAAACACAACAAGAAAACACACAATCACATGTACAACAACAACAACACAACAAGAAAACATCACAATCATCATGTACAACAACAACAACACAACAAGAACAACACACAATCATCATGTACAACAACAAAACACAACAAGAACAACACACATTACCATGTACAACAACAATAACACAACAAGAACAACACCACATCTCATGTACAACACACAAACACAACAAGAAACATCACAATCATCATGTACAACAACAACAAAAAACAGAAAACACCACAATCACATGTACAACAACAAACAACAAGAACAACACCACAATCATCATGTACAACAACAAAACACAACAAGAACAACACCACAATCATCATGTACAACAACAACAACACAACAAGAACAACACCACAATCATCATGTACAACAACAATAACACAACAAGAACAACACCACAATCATCATGTACAACAACAAAACACAACAAGAAAACACCACAATACCATGTACAACAACAATAACACAACAAGAACAACACCACAATCATCATGTACAACAACAAAACACAACAAGAAACACCACAATCATCAGTACAACAACAAAACACAACAAGAACAACACCAATCATCATGTACAACAACAAAACACAACAAGAACAACACACAATCATCATGTACAACAACAATAACACAACAAGAACAACACACAATCATCATGTACAACAACAATAACACAACAAGAACAACACCACAATATCATGTACAACAACAACAAAACAACAAGAATAACATCACAATCATCATGTACAACAACAACAACACAACAAGAATAACATCCCCAATCATCATGTACAACAACAACAACACAACAAGAACAACATCCACAATCATCATGTACAACAACAACAACACAACAAGAACAACACCACAATTACCATGTACAACAACAATACACAACAAGAACAACACCACAATCATCATGTACAACAACAAAACACACACAAGAATAACATCACAATCATCATGATACAACACAACAACAACACAACAAGAACAACACTCACAATCATCATGTACAACAACAACAAACACAACAAGAACAACACCACAATCA
The DNA here is from genome assembly GCA_030674185.1 of Monoplex corrugatus. Classification (NCBI taxonomy): domain Eukaryota; kingdom Metazoa; phylum Mollusca; class Gastropoda; order Littorinimorpha; family Ranellidae; genus Monoplex; species Monoplex corrugatus. Next base: position 82,013,749 of record JAPXFY010000015.1, read on the forward strand.
TCATGTACAACAACAATAACACAACAAGAACAACACACAATCATCATGTACAACAACAATAACACAACAAGAACAACATCCACAATCATCATGTACAACAACAACAACACAACAAGAAAACATCACAATCATCATGTACAACAACAACAACACAACAAGAATAACATCACAATCATCATGTACAACAACAACAACACAACAAGAATAACACCACAATCATCATGTACAACAACAATAACACAACAAGAACAACACCACAATTATCATGTACAACAACAACAACACAACAAGAACAACACCACAATCATCATGTACAACAACAACAACACAACAAGAATAACATCACAATCATCATGTACAACAACAACAACACAACAAGAATAACACCACAATCATCATGTACAACAACAATAACACAACAAGAATAACACCACAATTACCATGTACAACAACAAACAACACAACAAGAACAACACCACAATCATCATGTACAACAACAATAACACAACAAGAATAACACCACAATTACCATGTACAACAACAATAACACAACAAGAACAACACCACAATTACCATGTACAACAACAACAACACAACAAGAACAACACCACAATCATCATGTACAACAACAACAACACAACAAGAACAACACCACAATCATCATGTACAACAACAACAACACAACAAGAACAACACCACAATTACCATGTACAACAACAATAACACAACAAGAATAACACCCCAATCACCATGTACAACAACAACAACACAACAAGAACACCACAATCATCGTGTACAACAACAACAACACAAAAAAGAACAACACCACAATTACCATGTACAACTACAATAACACAACAAGAATAACATCACAATCACCATGTACAACAACAATAACACAACAAGAACAACACCACAATTACCATGTACAACAACAACAACACAACAAGAAATAACATCACAATCATCATGTACAACAACAACACAACAAGAACAACACCACAATTACCATGTACAACAACAACAACACAACAACAACAACACCACAATTACCATGTACAACAACAATAACACAACAACAATAACATCACAATCACCATGTACAACAACAATAACACAACAAGAACAACACCACAATCACCATGTACAACAACAACACAACAAGAACAACACCACAATCATCATGTACAACAACAACACAACAAGAACAACACCACAATCACCATGTACAACAACAATAACACAACAAGAACACCACCACAATCATCATGTACAACAACAATAACACAACAAGAAAACACCACAATCATCATGTACAACAACAATAACACAACAAGAACAACACCACAATTACCACTAACAACAACAATAACACAACAAGAACAACACCACAATTACCATGTACAACAACAATAACACAACAAGAACAACACCACAATTACCATGTACAACAACAATAACACAACAGAACAACACCACAATTACCACTAACAACAACAATAACACAACAAGAACAACACCACAATTACCATGTACAACAACAATAACACAACAAGAATAACATCACAATCATCATGTACAACAACAATAACACAACAAGAACAACACCACAATTACCATGTACAACAACAATAACACAACAAGAACACCACCACAATTACCATGTACAACAACAATAACACAACAAGAACAACACCACAATTACCATGTACAACAACAATAACACAACAAGAATAACACCACAATCATCATGTACAACAACACAACAAGAATAACATCACAATCATCATGTACAACAACAACAACACAACAACAACAACACCACAATTACCATGTACAACAACAACAACACAACAAGAATAACACCACAATCATCATGTACAACAACACAACAAGAATAACACCACAATCATCATGTACAACAACAATAACACAACAAGAACAACACCACAATTACCATGTACAACAATCACACACAACTGTTAAGACTGTATTCAAGAGGGATTCACAGTAATTCCACATGTGCTCCACCCAATCTACTTCAAGCTAAATAAAACCCTAATCACTGGCAAGGTATTAAAGTAGATGGGGTTTGAACTTCATCAGTCTGAACAGTTTTTCAGTCTAAACCAGCTCCTACCCTGAGTTGAGCACACAACAGGCTCATTGGTAAGACCTGACTTCACAGCCAAATCTCATTCTCTGTGGATGCATCATTAACCCTTTAATGCCTGCACCCTCTCCACCAACAGCAAAAACCTAACCCTTTCACTCCCTCACCCTGGATATGGAAGAGAGAGTCAAAGGCTTTCTGAAGGAGTCAAAGGCTTTATGGGGGAGTCAAAGGCTTTATGGGGGAGTCAAAGGCTTTATGGGGGAGTCAAAGGTTTTTTGAAGGAGTCAAAGGTTTTATGGGGGAGTTAAAGGCTTTATGGGGGGGTCAAAGGCTTTTTGGAGTCAAAGGCTTTATGGGGGAGTCAAAGGCTTTATGGGAGAGTAAAAGGCTTTATGTGGGGAGTCAAAGGCTTTATGGGGGAGTCAAAGACTTTATGGGGGAGTCAAAGGTTTTATGGGGGAGTCAAAGGCTTTTTGAAGGAGTCAAAGGCTCTATGAGGGAGTCAAAGGCTTTATGAGGGAGCCAAAAACTTTTTGAAGGAGTCAAAGGTTCTATGGGGGAGTCAAAGGCTTTATGAGGGATTCAAAGACTTTTTGACTCCTTCACCCTATCTATCAGCTTCCTACAGGAAGCTTGGTGGATAGGGTGAGGAAGTCAGAAAGCTACTGATTTTACTCAAGTTTTCTGACCAACACTGCAGGTGCCTGTGTCTCTCGGGCCTGGTTGACACCAGAATATATCATGAAAAGAAGCATACAGTACAGCCCTGTCCTGCAGTCTCAATCCAGAACAGAAATCTACATCATCATGAATGATTATCATCACCGTCATCATGCACCATCATGGTGTTGCGACAGTCTGTTCCACAATCTGCGATCACTCCAGTGGCATAAGAAATGTGATGGTAAACAAACAAATCAATAAATAAGGGGAAAAAAACGATAAGTAAATAAACAAACACACACAAAAATAAATAAGAAGATAAACAAATAAATAAGAAAACAAACAAATAAATAAGTCAACAAATTAATAAACAAAGCAGTAAAGAAATAAACCAACAAAAGCAGGCAGACTCACAGTGTACAGAATGAGGACAGAGATGAACTGGATAAAACTGTACAGAGCCATGTACTTGAAGCAGCCAAACGATGTCACCAGCGCTGCGCGGCCTTCTCTGTACACAGAAACAATCAGGTCAAGTTTATGGCCGCCATAATGTCAGAGACTATGGACAATGATGATGATAATAATGACGACGACGATGATGATGATGATGATTTCTCTCATTTGCAAATTTATAGTCAGCAGAATGTCAATGACAAATACAATGTAATGATAACAACAATAACAACAAAAGCAATACTACTACTACTACTACCAATAATTATAATAACAATAATAATAATGACAACGACAACAACAAAAGCAAATGACAACAACAATATTAATAATAATGATGATGATGATAATTACAACAATAACAACAATAATGATAACATTACTAATGATGACGATAATGATGATTTCATTTCTATAGCACCAACAGCCCATGTAAAAAGCATGCTCTTTCTATTTTCACAGAAATGGTTCATCATCAGATTTCACACCTATATATCTACGGTTCAGTTACACACACGTCTGTACACATTCACGGTTCAGTTACACACACGTCTGTACACATTCACGGTTCAGTTACACACACGTCTGTACACATTCACGGTTCAGTTACACACACGTCTGTACACATTCACGGTTCAGTTACACACACGTCTGTACACATTCACGGTTCAGTTACATGTGTACACATATGCATACACGCACGCACATACAGAACAAAATCTTCACAGTTGTTCGCTAATGACAAAGAGAACCAAGACACCAAATGATAAAAATCTCCCGTCTGTTTGTTTCTCTGTTCCCGTCCCTGCTGAGCTTACCTCATGGCGGTGACGACACACTCGATGTGGTTGACACGCGAGGTGAAAGGGGCAGCAACTGATGCCTCCGCCTCCGACAGAGAGATTCCAGCGTGAGCTGCCTTCAGCGCCTGCACATAGAACGTGCTCATAGTATCTTGGCTCCCTTGTGCACATTACACACACATGCGCACAGACACACACACACACACACACACACACACACACACACACACACACAGATACATACACGCACTCACACACACACACACACACACACAGAGAAAAACACAGACACGCACAGACACAGACAGACACACACACAGAGGCACACACACACACCATCACAGAGAAAAATACAGATACGCACACAGACACACACAGACACACACACACACACACACACACACACACACACACACACACACACACACACACACACACACACACACAGATCTTGGACCTTTCAGACACAGAAACTGCAGAAACTCGTTTATACATATCCTTGTCATTACAAATGACTGCTTTGGTGAATGACGAAAACGTTTTGATTTGGTTTACATATCAAGATTTGGTGCCGCATAAAAGTCGTTTTTATCATTATTATTATCACCCCAAACAGAGATATTCCAGCGTGAGTCACCTTCAACATCTGCACAACTAGCCTCCTTATAACCCCTCTGTGCTGTTCACTGTTTGATTCTTGCACCTTATCTACCAACAGCAAAAACTTAACCCTTTGACTCCCTCACCCTATCTACCACCTTCTTGCAGAAAGACATAAATGTATTCACTTGGTCAGAAGGACTTATTAATGCATTCACCTGGTGAGAAAGACTTATCAATGTATTCACTTAGTGAGAAAGACTTATCAATGTATTCACTTGGTGAGAAAGACTTATCACTGTATTCACTTAGTGAGAAAGACTTATCACTGTATTCACTTAGTGAGGACTTATCAATGTATTCACTTGGTGAGAAAGACTTATCAATGTATTCACTTGGTGAGAAAGACTTATCAATGTATTCACTTAGTGAGAAAGACTTATCACTGTATTCACTTAGTGAGGACTTATCAATGTATTCACTTAGTGAGGACTTATCAATGTATTCACTTGGTGAGAAAGACTTATCAATGTATTCACTTGGTGAGAAAGACTTATCAATGTATTCACTTGGTGAGAAAGACTTATCAATGTATTCACTTGGTGAGAAAGACTTATCAATGTATTCACTTAGTGAGGACTTATCAATGTATTCACTTAGTGAGAAAGACTTATTAATGCGTTCACTTGGTGAGAAAGACTTATCAATGTATTCACTTGGTGAGAAAGACTTATCAATGTATTCACTTAGTGAGGACTTATCAATGTATTCACTTAGTGAGAAAGACTTATCAATGTATTCACTTAGTGAGAACTTAACAATGTATTCATTTGGTGAGAAAGACTTATCAATGTATTCACTTAGTGAGAAAGACTTATCAATGTATTCACTTGGTGAGAAAGACTTATCAATGTATTCACTTGGTGAGAAGGACTTATGAAGATATTCACAATCTTACCAAGGTATTCCAACCCTTCAAGGTATTCACAACCTTATCAAGGTATTCACAACCTTATCAAGGTACTCCAACCTTTCAAGGTATTCACAACCTTATCAAGGTATTCACTTGGTGAAAAGGTCTTATCAAGGCATTCATAGTTGAGAAGAATTTATCAACGTATTGAGAAGAATTTATCAATGTATTCTCCTGGTTTGAAGTTTACTCAAAGTGGGATTTACTGTTCTCCACTAAGACAATTCAATTTGAATTCCACCCAGATATGCCGTAAGTTATCAGGCAGGCCCTTCAACCAGTCTTAAATCCTATGTGCTGGCACAGGCATGAAATGGGAAGGAGAAAGGAAGTGTCAGTGACAGAAATGTCAGTGATAGAAATGTCAGCAATAGAAGTGTCAGAGATGAAAGTGTCAGTGATGGGTCAGTGATGGAAGTGTCAGTGATAGAAGTGTCAGTGATGGGTCAGTGATGGAAGTGTCAGTGATGGAAGTGTCAGTGATGGGTCAGTGATGGGTCAGTGATGGAAGTGTCAGTGATAGAAGTGTCAGCGATAGAAGTGTCAGAGATGGAAGTGTCAGTGATGGAAGAGTCAGTAACAGAAGTGTCAGGGACGGAAGAGTCAGTGATGGAAGTGTCAGTGATGGAAGTACGTGTCAGTGATGGAAGTGTCAGTGATGGAAGTGTCAATGACATAAGTGTCAGTGATAGAAGTTTCAGTGACAGAAGTGTCAAAGATGGAAGTGTCAATGACAGAAGTGTCAGAGACGGAAGTGTCAGAGACAGAAGTGTAAGAGACAGAAGTGTCAGTGCTTACCTCACAATCATTGGCTCCATCACCACACATGCCCACAATGTAACTGTAACACAGTAACAACATCCACATCACCATAACGCTTTACACACACAAACATGTTACATGTAACACAGTAACAACATCCACATCACCATACCGCTTTACACACACAAACATGTTACATATCTTAATTACACACACTTCACCATACTGCTTTACATACACACACACATTACATATTTCATTTTTACACATACTTCACTATGACTTATCAGTGCACGCTATGACTTATCAGTGCACGCTATGACTTGTCAGTGCACACTATGACTTATCAGTGCACACTATGACTTATCAATGCACACTATGGCTTATCAGTGCACACTATAACTTATCAGTGCACACTATGACTTATCAGCACACACTATGACTTATCAGTGCACACTATGACTTATCAGTGCACACTATGACCTATCAGTGCACACTATGACTTATCAGTGCACACTATGACCTATCAGTGCACACTATGACTTATCAGTGCACACTATGACTTATCAGTGCACATTATGACTTATCAGCACACACTGACTTATCCGCGCACACACTGACTTATCAGCGCACACTATGACTTATCAGCGCACACTATGACTTATCAGCGCACACTATGACTTGTCAGTGCACACTATGACCTATCAGTGCACACTATGATTTGTCAGTGCACACTATGACTTGTCAGTGCTCACTATGACTTGTCAGTGCACACTATGACCTATCAGCGCACACTATGACTTGTCAGTGCACACTATGACTTATCAGTGCACACTATGACCTATCAGTGCACACTATGACTTATCAGTGCACACTATGACCTATCAGTGCACACTATGACTTATCAGCGCACACTGACTTATCAGCGCACACTATGACTTATCAGTGCACACTGACTTATCAGTGCACACTATGACTTATCAGCGCACACTATGACTTATCAGCGCACACTATGACTTATCAGTGCACACTATGACTTGTCAGTGCACACTATGACCCGTCAGTGCACACTATGACTTGTCAGTGCACACTATGACCTATCAGCGCACACTATGACTTATCAGCGCACACTATGACTTATCAGCGCACACTATGACTTATCAGTGCACACTATGACTTATCAGTGCACACTATGACTTGTCAGTGCACACTATGACTTGTCAGTGTGCACTATGACTTGTCAGTGCACACTATGACCTATCAGTGCACACTATGACTTGTCAGTGCACACTATGACTTATCAGCACAGACTATGACTTATCAGTGCACACTATGACTTATCAGTGCACACTATAACTTATCAGTGCACACTATGACCTATCAGTGCACACTATGACTTGTCAGTGCACACTATGACTTGTCAGTGCACACTATGACTTGTCAGTGCACACTATGACCTATCAGTGCACACTGACTTGTCAGTGCAACTATGACTTGTCAGTGCACACTATGACCTATCAGTGCACACTATGACTTGTCAGTGCACACTATGACTTATCAGCGCACACTATGACTTATCAGTGCACACTATGACTTATCAGTGCACACTATAACTTATCAGTGCACACTATGACTTATCAGTGCACACTATGACTTGTCAGTGCACACTATGACTTGTCAGTGCACACTATGACCTATCAGTGCACACTATGACTTGTCAGTGCAACTACGACTTGTCAGTGCACACTATGACCTATCAGTGCACACTATGACTTGTCAGTGCACACTATGACTTGTCAGTGCACACTATGACTTATCAGTGCACACTATGACTTATCAGTGCACACTATGACTTGTCAGTGCACACTATGACCTATCAGTGCACACTATGACTTGTCAATGCACACTATGACTTGTCAGTGCACACTATGACTTGTCAGTGCACACTATGACTTGTCAGTGCACACTATGACTTGTCAGTGCACACTATGACTTATCAGTGCACACTATGACTTATCAGTGCAAACACTCAAAGGCTATCTGAGCTGTGACTAACACAAAACATACATAATGAGACACACACTGAAGACATCTAACACACTGACCTCATATGTTAATATGCTATATGGTGTCAGAAGTAGGGCTTGAACCCTTGTACACAGTAAGGCAGAACAGTATAAGTTGTCCTGTGGACACACAGGACAACTTATACTGTTCTGCCTTGCTGTGTCCACTCCCTGACACACAGGACAACTTACTCATACTGTTCTGCCTTGCTGTGTACACTCCCTGACACACAGGACAACTTACTCATACTGTTCTGCCTTGCTGTGTACACTCCCTGACTCACAGCACAACTTATACTGTTCTGCCTTGCTGTGTACACTCCCTGACACACAGGACAACTTACTCATACTGTTCTGCCTTGCTGTGTACACTCCCTGACTCACAGCACAACTTATACTGTTCTGCCTTGCTGTGTACACTCCCTGACACACAGGACAACTTATACTGTTCTGCCTTGCTGTGTACACTCCCTGACACACAGGACAACTTACTCATACTGTTCTGCCTTGTTGTGTACACTCCCTGACACAGAGGACAACTTATACTGTTCTGCCTTGCTGTGTACACTCCCTGACACACAGGACAACTTATACTGTTCTGTCTTGCTGTGTACACTCCCTGACACACAGGACAACTTATACTGTTCTGCCTTGCTGTGTACACTCCCTGACACACAGGACAACTTACTCATACTGTTCTGCCTTGCTGTGTACACTCCCTGACTCACAGCACAACTTATACTGTTCTGCCTTGCTGTGTACACTCCCTGACACACAGCACAACTTATACTGTTCTGCCTTGCTGTGTACACTCCCTAACACACAGCACAATTCATACTGTTCTGCCTTGCTGTGTACACTCCCTGACACACAGCACAACTTACTCATACTGTTCTGCCTTGCTGTGTACACTCCCTGACACACAGCACAACTTACTCATACTCCTGCAGGTTCTCGATGAGGGCGCACTTCTGGTCGGGCGCCATGCGGGCAAAGACGGTTCCCATTACACACACTTTGGGCAGCAGCTCGGGGAAATGTTTGTTGATGACTGAAAAAGCTCGTCCAGTCACGGCCAGGTGGGTGCGCGGTTCGTAGTCAGACATTTTTATGCTGTGATATCCCTGTCAACACAGAATCATCAGTGTAAATGGAAATTTGACCTTTCACCCTGTCACCATGCATAATATGTAGTGGGTGTACTTCTTCTACTCTTTCTGTTGTCATGAGTGTGTGTGTGTGTGTGTGTGGTGTGTGTGTGTGTGTGTGTGTGTGTGTGTGTTGTGTTGTGTGTGTGTGTGTGTGTGTGTGTGTGTGTGTGTGTGTGTGTGTGTGGTGTGTGTGTGTGTGTGTGTGTGTGTGTGTGGTGTGTGTGTGTGTGTGTGTGTGTGTGTGTGTGTGTGTGTGAGTGAGTGAGTGTGTATGTGTGTGTGTGTGTGTGTGTGTGTGTGTGTGTGTGTGTGTGTGTGTGTGTGTGTGTGTGTGTGTGTGTGTGTGTGTGTGTGTGTGTGCATGTGTGCGTGCGTGTGTGTGTGTGTGTGTGTGTGTGTGTGTGTGTGTGTGTGTGTGTGTGCACATGCCTGCATGCATATACATGACTGACTATGTGAATGACCATGACTGATTAACAGATATACAATTTACAAAATCAAATATCAAACCTTTGAACTGAAATCAAAACAAAATTACAAAACCCATACAATATCAAGTTGAAGTCATGTTTTCATTTAAAAAAACAAAACAAAAAAACAAGACCAAACATTTCTTCATGACAGATAAAATGAATACATCAATACCAAATCACAACCAACTGCTATCACTGAATTACATGGGCGATTTATCAATCTGATCAAACATTTAATAAATGCAAACAAAAGCATATCTTTTTTTGCGGGCGTATTATCAATCAGATCAAACATTTAATAAATGCAAACAAAAGCATATCTTTTTTGTGGGCCTATTATCAATCTGATCAAACATTTAATAAATGCAAACAAAAGCATATCTTTTTTGTGGGCCTATTATCAATCAGATCAAACATTTAATAAATGCAAACAAAAGCATATCTTTTTTGTGGGCCTATTATCAATCTGATCAAACATTTAATAAATGCAAACAAAAACATATCTTTTTTGTGGGCCTTTATCAATCTGATCAAACATTTAATAAATGCAAACAAAAGCATATCTTTTTTGTGGGCCTATTATCAATCTGATCAAACATTTAATCAGTGCAAACAAAAACATATCTTTTTTTTATCAATCTGATCAAACATTTAATAAATGCAAACAAAAGCATATCTTTTTTGTATCATTATTTATAAGTGTAATGAAATACAAGAACCTACTACCACATCAGACTATAACACAATAAAAGCAAGAATGTTTTGTATCAGTATCACAAAATGTACACACTTTATCATACCATAATATTCATACAACTTCTCAAAATTACAAGCATTTTCAGAGACCCAACAAAAGTCAATTATTATTTACAGAGACAGAAAAACTGAAGATGATTACTAAAAGTTGTAACAAATGCTATATGATCATTCCACACCACACCCTCTTCCCCTTCAGTGTTATTTTCACATAATTTACACTGAATTGGATTGGATAATGGATTGGACTGGATCAATCTTTCTGTCACTATGGATTTTTACCATATAAAATTTGTAGGGCTCTTCCCTTGATGCCTATGTTTTTATTTATCTATGAAGTAGATTTTTTTTTCTACATGCACACACAGAGTGAAAGCACAATAAGTAAGCCATTTAACTTAAAATGACAGGCTCTCTCAAATATCATTAGTAAGTAAGCCATTTAACTTAAAATGACAGGCTCTCTCAAATATCATTAGTAAGTAAGCCATTTAACTTAAAATGACAGGCTCTCTCAAATATCATTAGTAAGTAAGCCATTTAACTTAAAATGACAGGCTCTCTCAAATATCATTAGTAAGTAAGCCATTTAACTTAAAATGACAGGCTCTCTCAAATATCATTAGTAAGTAAGCCATTTAACTTAAAATGACAGGCTCTCTCAAATATCATTAGTAAGTAAGCCATTTAACTTAAAATGACAGGCTCTCTCAAATATCATTAGTAAGTAAGCCATTTAACTTAAAATGACAGGCTCTCTCAAATATCATTAGTAAGTAAGCCATTTAACTTAAAATGACAGGCTCTCTCAAATATCATTAGTAAGTAAGCCATTTAACTTAAAATGACAGGCTCTCTCAAATATCATTAGTAAGTAAGCCATTTAACTTAAAATGACAGGCTCTCTCAAATATCATTAGTAAGTAAGCCATTTAACTTAAAATGACAGGCTCTCTCAAATATCATTAGTAAGTAAGCCATTTAACTTAAAATGACAGGCTCTCTCAAATATCATTAGTAAGTAAGCCATTTAACTTAGAATGACAGGCTCTCTCAAATATCATTAGTAAGTAAGCCATTTAACTTAAAATGACAGGCTCTCTCAAATATCCTTAGTAAGTAAGCCATTTAACTTAAAATGACAGGCTCTCTCAAATATCATTAGTAAGTAAGCCATTTAACTTAAAATGACAGGCTCTCTCAAATATCATTAGTTGAAAATGACAGTCTCTCTCAAACATCGTTTAGCCTAAAATCATATGTATTGAAAACATAATCTTTTGTAGAAAGGCAACTGAAACCAGTTACATTAATCAAATTACACAACATGCATTTCTTTTAGCAACTTAAACAAATCTTCAAATTTTCATTTACAAAACACTTACTAAGCAATGGCAAAGAACACCTGGTTTAGCAAACTTTCATGACAAACAGTAATGATTATTGTGATCAATGATTATACTGACTACTATCATTGTAATGTGCCTTTTTAAAGTATAGCAAAATAACCATTATATGCCATGCAAAAACTGTATATGAGTGAATAATTGGAAAACAGGCAAAGAGAAACACTATGTTAGAAGATTATACGTATGTTATTGATTGAAAGACGATTATACGTATGTTATTGGTTGAAAGAAGATTATATGTATGTTATTAATTGAAAAGTATTACCATGTTAAAAAAATGTCAACAAAATAGCATCACAGAGATACATAGCACAAATTAATTAACCAAATGTTCTTTTCGAAACACACACACACACACACACACACACACACACACACACACACAGAAACACAGAAACACACATACACACACACACACACACATATGAAAACACACATACACACAAACACACATCACAAACTTACACATAAACACACACACACACAAATTGAAAGCACAATGTAGAAGCACAATACATATACAATATATATATAATATCATTATAAGCACAAGGTATAATAACAACTGTCACCAGCATCAGCACCTACAGTCACCATCAAAACAAAGCATAACAACAAATCAATTAACAGATTAACAACAGCCTCAAAATCACTGCATATTATAAAGTACATAGGACAATTCAACCAAGCATTATTTACAGAAGGACATCTCTTAACCACTGACACACAAACATATCACGATGCTCGGCTACAGCAGCTGACTTTCAAACATGTGATATATAAATATAATCAACAAGCATGATTCTAAACAAAGAAAATCTATGTATATATACACATACACACAGTCACTACATCAAATGTGAAATCTATGTATATATACACATACACACAGTCACTACATCAAATTGTGAAATCTATGTATATATACACATACACACAGTCACTACATCAAATTGTGAAATCTATGTATATATACACATACACACAGTCATACATCAAATGTGAAATCTATGTATATATACACATACACACAGTCACTACATCAAATGTGAATCTATGTATATATACATTTTACACACAGTCACTACATCAAACGTGAAATCTATGTATATATACACATACACACAGTCACTACATCAAATGTGAAATCTATGTATATATACACATACACACAGTCACTACATCAAATGTGAAATCTATGTATATATACACATACACACAGTCACTACATAAATGTGAAATCTATGTATATATACACATACACACAGTCACTACATCAAATGTGAAATCTATGTATATATACACATACACACAGTCACTACATCAAATGTGAAATCTATGTATATATACATGTACACAGTCACTACATCAAATGTGAAATCTATGTATATACATACAGTCACTATGTCAAAATTCATATACAGTCACTACATCAAATGTGAAATCTATGTATATACATATACACACTGTCACTACATCAAATGTGAAATCTATGTATATACATATACACACTGTCACTACATCAAATGTGAAATCTATGTATATACATATACACACTGTCACTACATCAAATGTGAAATCTATGTATATACATATACACACTGTCACTACAACAAATGTCAAATCTATGTATATACATATACACACTGTCACTACATCAAATGTCAAATCTATGTATATACATATACACACTGTCACTACATCAAATGTCAAATCTATGTATATACATATACACACTGTCACTACATCAAATGTCAAATCTATGTATATACATATACACACTATCACTAAATCAAATGTCAAATCTATGTATATATATATACACACAGTCACTACATCAAATGTCAAATCTATGTATATACATACAGTCGCTATATCAAAATACATATACACACTGTCACTACATCAAATGTGAGATCTAGTTATACAGACACAGGTCACTATATCAAATGTGAGATCTAGTTATACAGACACAGGTCACTATATCAAATGTGAGATCTAGTTATACAGACACAGGTCACTATATCAAATGTGAGATCTAGTTATACAGACACAGGTCAGTACATCAAACGATGACAGAGGCAGGGGAAGGGATGAAGAAGACAGAGTCACACCAACATGACAACAGAAAGGTGGGATTATACTACATGTACGTGCAGGTGATAAAACACTATGGTACATGACGCCAACACTTATAAATAACTGACAACATGACATCACAATACAACTCCACACACAAGACGGACAACAAAACAGGACAGGAAATTATACATTTCTCTGTGTGTGCGCACGTGTGTGGGAGAGAGAGAAATAAAGACAGAAAAAGAGAGAGTGTGTGTGTGTGTTGAGAGAGAGAGGTAGAGACACAGACAGAGAGACAGAAAGACAGAATGTGTGTGTGTGTGTGTGTGTGTGTGTGTGTGTGTGTGTGTGTGTGTGTGTGTGTGTGTGCGTGTGTGTGCACGCGTGTGTGCATGTGTGCGAGACGGAGAGTGTGCGCATATGTGCATGTGTGTGCATGCATATGTGTGTGTGTGTATACATATGGCATATGTGTATGCATGCGCATGCATGTGTGTGTGTGCATGCACATGCGTGCACACAAGTTCCACAGTAATTTATCCCAGCAAAACACAAACACGTACAATTTCATCAACATGACTAGCAGTCTTGTGCATCAGTGTGCATATGTGCCATGCGTAAAGGCAATCATGTATATGTTCACACACACACACACACTATTATTACTACTACTATTACTACTACACTACTACTACTACTACTACTACTACTATATTACTACTACTACTACTGTCTTGAATCCGAATGCTGTTACATTCATAATGTCTATGACACACCCTATAGACGTGAATCAGAACAGACAGGATACTTTCCACCTTTGTGGGGGGTGGGGGTGGGTTGTTTGTTTTGTTGGTGGTGGTGGCTTTTGTTACTGTTGTTGTTGTTGTTTCTTCATTTCAACACCACCCTTTTCTATTTCTTTTTTTTTCTTTTCTGTATGTGACAAGTCTCTGTTTACCCTGAGAGTGGATATTGCCATATAAATTTGCCTGGGAACAATTCCTTTGTTGCTGTGAGATTTTTTAGCATGCACTGAGTACATGTTGCACATGGAACCTCTGTGTTTTTTCATCTCACCCAAAAAGACCACCACCAAGGCCACCACTTAAAATCGAGTGAAGGGGGCATAAAAATCCCAGTCCAATCCATGATTCCAGTCCGTGTTTTTATATGCTAGGGAGGTGTTTTAACCATTACACCACAGACACTGTACATTTAAGGACGCACTGGTTTTATATGCTGGCTGCACTACTGTTCATCTCCATCACACACTATTGTGCATAGTGTGTATAGAATACACTTTGTGCAGTAGTATGTCTTCAAGGGAACACACTGAAACTGGTAGCTAAGTGACAACAACTACATTATATTTACACTATATGGACTGCCATGTACTGTCATAGTAACCCCCCCCCCCCCCAATGTTTTTTTGTTTTCAATCAGATCTACATACAGCGCAACAAGCATTCTTCCACATGGACTGTCTGCTGTTTTGTTTTCAATCAGATCTACACAAAGCGCAACGAGCATTCTTCCACATGGACTGTCTGCTGTTTTGTTTTCAATCAGATCTACACAAAGCGCAACAAGCATTCTTCCACATGGACTGTCTGCTGTTTTGTTTTCAATCAGATCTACACAAAGCGCAACAAGCATTCTTCCACATGGACTGTCTGCTGTTTTGTTTTCAATCAGATCTACACAAAGCGCAACAAGCATTCTTCCACATGGACTGTCTGCTGTTTTGTTTTCAATCAGATCTACACAAAGCGCAACAAGCATTCTTCCACATGGACTGTCTGCTGTTTTGTTTTCAATCAGATCTACACAAAGCACAACAAGCATTCTTCCACATGGACTGTCTGTGCTATACAAATGGAATGATGATTATTTTATTGTCATCAAACCAGCTCATCAAATCATCAGATGATTAGTAGCCAGCAACAAATCCATAGGCACACAGAAACTAGCATTTACCATGAACAAAACTAGAAAGTATACTGTATGTTTACAACAAGCTAGCACATCAACAGCAGCTCATTCACAGAGAAAACAGAGAGACACTAGCACTGCAAGATGAATGGAGATGTAAGTTTACAAAAAGCCAACACATCCAATCACAAAACTATTAGTTGGCTGGGGCACCTTACATACTGACTTATGTTGATATACAAACAGCATGCATCATAACATAATCAGGATGAATCTTTCCTTCCTTGGTTTAATTTTAGCAACATCCCTCCCTCACCTTATGGGGTAAAACAGGTGTGGGTATGGCTGAGGAATAAGACATTGTTTTTGAAAGTTTCTTTCTTTTGTCTTTGTCCGTCTTTGGTTTGCATTGCTTTATACAACTGTACCACCACTATCAATGGACTTGTACCAATCATCCTTGAGTAACAAAGTGGTTTGCATCACTAAGTACAGCTGTACCATCACTATCAATGGACTTGTACCTACCATCCTTGAGTAATAAAGTGGTTTACATCACTAAGTACAGCTGTACCATCACTATCAATGGACTTGTACCTATCATCCTTGAGTAATAAAGTGGTTTACATCACTAAGTACAGCTGTACCATCACTATCAATGGACTTATACCTACCATCCTTGAGTAATAAAGTGGTTTACATCACTAAGTACAGCTGTACATCACTATCAATGGACTTGTACCTACCATCCTTGAGTAATAAAGTGGTTTGCATCACTAAGTACAGCTGTACCACCACTATCAATGGACTTATACCTACCATCCTTGAGTAATAAAGTGGTTTACATCACTAAGTACAGCTGTACCATCACTATCAATGGACTTGTACCTACCATCCTTAAGTAATAAAGTGGTTTACATCACTAAGTACAGCTGTACCACCACTATCAATGGACTTGTACCTACCATCCTTGAGTAATAAAGTGGTTTGCATCACTAAGTACAGCTGTACCATCACTATCAATGGACTTATACCTACCATCCTTGAGTAATAAAGTGGTTTACATCACTAAGTACAGCTGTACCACCACTATCAATGGACTTGTACCTACCATCCTTGAGTACTAAAGTGGTTTGCATCACTAGGTACAGCTGTACCACCACTATCAATGGACTTGTACCTACCATCCTTGAGTAATAAAGTGGTTTGCATCACTAAGTACAGCTGTACCATCACTATCAATGGACTTATACCTACCAAAGTACACCTGTACCACCACTATCAATGGACTTATACCTACCAAAGTACAGCTGTACCACCACTATCAATGGACTTATACCTACCATCCTTGAGTAATAAAGTGGTTTGCATCACAAAGTACAGCTGTACCACCACTATCAATGGACTTATACCTACCAAAGTACAGCTGTACCACCACTATCAATGGACTTATACCTACCAAAGTACAGTTGTACCACCACTATCAATGGACTTATACCTACCAAAGTACAGCTGTACACCACTATCAATGTACTTATACCTACCAAAGTACAGCTGTACCACCACTATCAATGGACTTATACCTACCAAAGTACAGCTGTACCACTGTTTTCACATCACATTTCTTTACTTATGGAGACCACAGTACAGAATCAGACCCAAGAGTCCCACCCTGGCTGTGATGAATTATTGCTGGAGAGTATGAGTGAGTTTAAAAGTCAGCCACAGCCAAACCCTCTTCAGAAAAAGCACGAGGATAACTTTGTGTTCTCTGTGTTAAAAACATTTGATCTCTGATTGTTAATTCTTGTGTTTCCCATTTTCTTTGTTGTTTATCGAGATCAGCATGGTGGAACATACCGTATGACCAGAAACACACACACACACACACACACACACACACAAAACACACAGACACACACACACACACAGACACACACACACACAACACACCACAACACACACACAACACACACACACACACACAGACACACACTGGAATGAGCATATACTACAGAAAAGACAAACTCTCAAATCGATCTCGGTTAAATGGAAAACAAGCAAACAGAGAAATATGTGTGTTGTGTGTGTGTGTTGGTGGAGGATGTGTGTGTGTGTGTGTGTGTGTGTGTGTGTGTGTGTTGTGTGTGTATGTGTGATATGTGTGTGTGTGTGTTGTGTGTGTGTGTGTGTGTGTGTGTGTGTGTGTGTGTGTGTATGTGTGTGTATGTGTGCATGTATGTTGTGTGGCATGCATATGTTTGTGTGTGCATGTGTATGTTTTTGTGTACAAGTTTTCCCTATGGCTCAGAGGTAGAGGACTGTGAAATGCAGGGGAAAGCAGTGGGTATGGCACAGACACAGGTTGTTTCGTTTTTAGTTTTTATCAAGACAGTATCTCCACACTTGGAATCTGTAGCAACACAACAGATACAGATGACATGGAATGGGAAAAGATCCAAAAGAACAAGGAGTGTTATTTGCATCATTTCTCCACTAAGTGATTGCTCTTTATAACGTATGTCTTGTATCTCTCTCTGTCTCCTTTTATTCTCCCCCCCCCCCCCCCCCCCCACACACACCCCTGCCTTTGTTTTCTTGTCTTGTATCTGTCTGAGGAGTGTTCTGAGCTTACGGCTTTTGTGCTTTGTATCCACTTCTATGCTAGCTGAATGGGTAGCGCAAACTATGTTAGATTTGAGAAGTTCCACAACATGGGAGATAATTCCTACGTGACTCTCAAGAGTTATGTCTTTGGTTTGTATCTGTCTTTGTTTCCTCATGTCTTGTACCTCTCTTTCTGTCTTTGTTTTCCACCGAAAGGTAAAACTGACCTACCAGCACCAAACTGATACCTTCACCTGAAGAGGGTTCGCCTGTCACATTGTTAGTTATGCCACATGCAGTGAGTGCCTCTGTGAAAGCCAGCTGTTCAGCACACTAACCAGCGATAGAATTGGCACAAACACAACAGCACGGCAACTGCCAACACTGTTCAGCTACAGCCACTACACCATTGTGACGTTACGATGTGGTTAATAACAAGGATTAGGAAACAAGAAGAGCAGGGCATACGAATTTTGGACACCTGGTTCTTATTAAAGGGCCAACAGGCAGAACTGCCCGGGGGGCTGTCTTCGTAAGGGTGGTCATAATGCATATGGCCCATGTCAGTGAGCTCCCCTGTCTCTTGCTGCACAGAACATCACACACAACATACACACTACAACTATACATTATGACTTATAGTTTTTATATACGTTACACACTACAACTAGTTTTTTTTACACACACTACACACTATTTTCATATCTAATGACAGACAATTTTTACCTCAACATACACATTACAACTACATATAGTGGGTAGTTTTAACCCTCAGCAGTCACTCAGCAACAGCTACAATGACAGTGTGGATCTTGTAAACTGTAAAACACCTTATTTGACAAATAAAAGGACACTCACCAAAATCAGCCTTCATTTCCTTTTGATGATAAATTGTCTTCCTCCTCTCACAAACTTTGGAAGTATTTCCAAAGACAAGACGAGAAACTTACCAAGAAGTTAACTAAAGATCTCAAACAGGAAATGTAGTTTCTCAAGAGTGGAACAAAATCACCCTGAGGAAACTGAAATTCAAAAGAGGAGAATAAAATTTCCTCAACAAGAAACAAAAATTTTCGAGAGGAGAACAAAATCGCCAAAATGAAACTGATATTCTCAAGAGGAGAGCCAAATGTCAGCAAGAGGAAACCAAGGCCAACTGTACTGAATACTTTTGTTCAAGAAGTCTGGATCTTCCTTAACCCTTTGACTCCCACACCATATCTACCAACTGCAAAAACCTAACCCTTTGATTCCCTCACCCTTTCCACCAGCTTCCTGCAGGAAGCTGGTGGAAAGGGTGAGGGAATCAAAGGGTTAGGTTTTTGCTTTGCTAGCATGGTTGGATGCTGGTAGACAGGGTGCGGGAGTCAATGGGTTAAGCTACACTCACTGTGTGCTACATGAAGCCTGTAGGGACAATGGTGATAGGAGGGGGATGGTTGGACGGGAGACAGGGGAGGGGGGGGACGGGAGAGAGAGACAGACTTCAGATATTTTATTCAAAAGGGCCACCCATCCATACTAAATGGGGGCTCAAAATGTGTTATAAAACTTATAATCAATGACAATATAGAGCAAGATAACAACTAACAACAAAAAATAACAAACCACATATTAGGACATCACAAAAACCGGGAAAGAAAGAAAGAAAATAGAAGAAAATAACAGACAGGTTGCAGACAGATAGACAGACATACCAACAGACAGACATATTGACAGACAGATATACAATCAGTCATACATACAGACACACATAGTCAGTCATACAGACATACAGTCAGTCATACAGACAGACATACAGACAGACACACAGGCAGACAGACAGACAGACAAACAGAGCTAGACAGAGCTCGCAGTTGACCCTACCCACACAGAAAAACAAAAACAACAACTGTGCATGCTGTATGCTATCCACACAACTGGGAGCAGGAAAGGTCAGAAGCTCACAAGACAGAACTACATTTTCATGCAACATATTTTTAGCCTATGGGTTTTTACGCAAGAAAAATCACAGACGCATCATTTCCGAACAATTTTAGCAAATTCTTTTTAACATAAGACTAAACGCAGATGAATCATTTCAGACTCACATGTGTACACAGCACAAGAAAGACAGACAGAAAACTGGCCCTCAACCGACCAGCAAAGCAAAAACATGGTCTGTGAGACACACATATGAAACCACCAACATTACATTTGGGGACAGAGGGGTCACAAAACAAAAGAGACAAAGGTTAATCATCTCAGACACCAAATCAGATATAAACAGACAAAACATAAATAAAAAAGACATGAACAATATCACACCTGGAAAAAAATAACAGATAAATAGACACAACCTCTCATACAATGACTTCAGTCACTGAAGGTTATACGTCCCATATCATACTCATGCCACAGACTGTACAATATGTATATCATACACGTATTGAATACATAAAGATGTAACTGAACATAAAAAATCACATTGAAAAAGAAAACAAACCAGGCCTGTTAGGGAATAAAAGTTGAAAAAAAAAAAAAAAGAAATGCCCAACCTTAAACAGGCACAATGCAAGCAAAGAATGCAAAATGCATACACAAACTAAAAAAATACACGAGACTATAAACAATTCACCAAAACAAACAACAAAACAAATGACCACAACCAGGCCAGAAGAACAGTATACCTGAAAGGTAGAGAGCAAATCCCTTCCAGACGGCAGCATGGGAGCTGTCTAAGGGAGGGAATCATGCAACGTACTGCGTTATTACCAAACTTAGCAACGTCCCCCGCAACTGACTTTACATGCAGTCTGTCAGTCATCTCACGTCAACCAATCACACATCATAACCCTCAACCCTCACACTCCCTTCCCTGACATCAGCTTACACAAGTTTCCCATGTTATGGTGGGAGCTGATGGATAAGGTGAGGGAGTTAAGGGTTAAATCACAATGTTTTGTGCTTTGCTACAAATTTAACTCTCCAACTACCTTACGGTACCCACCAGTTTCCTGTCCATCTGTTACCACTTTTTACCTTGTGTGACTCATGCAACATACACTGCCACAGTGCTGACCTCACTCACTACCAGCTCCCACAACTGATTTTGCATGCATTTCAGTCAGTAGATTTCACATCAACCAACCACCAACACCTACTGACAATTTCTGTATGTGGTTGTGCTTGGCTGCTATTTCAAACAGGTGTCAGCACCAAGATTTACTGTTGAAAAGGGCTGTCAACACCAAGATTTACTGTTGAAAAGGGCTGTCAACACCAAGATTTACTGTTGAAAAGGGCTGTCAACACCAAGATTTACTGTTGAAAAGGGCTGTCAACACCAAGATTTACTATTGAAAAGGGCTGTCAACACCAAGATTTACTGTTGAAAAGGGCTGTCAACACCAAGATTTACTATTGAAAAGGGCTGTCAACACCAAGATTTACTGTTGAAAAGGGCTGTCAACACCAAGATTTACTATTGAAAAGGGCTGTCAACACCAAGATTTACTATTGAAAAGGGCTGTCAGCACCAAGATTTACTGTTGAAAAGGGCTGTCAAGCACCAAGATTTACTATTGAAAAGGGCTGTCAACACCAAGATTTACTATTGAAAAGGGCTGTCAACACCAAGATTTACTGTTGAAAAGGGCTGTCAGCACCAAGATTTACTATTGAAAAGGGCTGTCAACACCAAGATTTACTATTGAAAAGGGCTGTCAGCACCAAGATTTACTGTTGAAATGGGCTGTCAACACCAAGATTTACTATTGAAAAGGGCTGTCAGCACCAAGATTTACTATTGAAAAGGGCTGTCAACACCAAGATTTACTATTGAAAAGGGCTGTCAGCACCAAGATTTACTGTTGAAAAGGGCTGTCAACACCAAGATTTACTATTGAAAAGGGCTGTCAGCACCAAGATTTACTGTTGAAAAGGGCTGTCAACACCAAGATTTACTATTGAAAAGGGCTGTCAACACCAAGATTTACTATTGAAAAGGGCTGTCAACACCAAGATTTACTGTTGAAAAGGGCTGTCACACCAAGATTTAATGTTGAAAAGGGCTGTCAACACCAAGATTTACTATTGAAAAGGGCTGTCAACACCAAGATTTACTATTGAAAAGGGCTGTCAACACCAAGATTTACTATTGAAAAGGGCTGTCAACACCAAGATTTACTGTTGAAAAGGGCTGTCAACACCAAGATTTACTGTTGAAAAGGGCTGTCAACACCAAGATTTACTATTGAAAAGGGCTGTCAGCACCAAGATTTAATGTTGAAAAGGGCTGTCAACACCAAGATTTACTGTTGAAAAGGGCTGTCAGCACCAAGATTTACTGTTGAAAAGGGCTGTCAACACCAAGATTTACTGTTGAAATGGGCTGTCAACACCAAGATTTAATGTTGAAAAGGGCTGTCAACACCAAGATTTACTGTTGAAAAGGGCTGTCAACACCAAGATTTACTATTGAAAAGGGCTGTCAGCACCAAGATTTAATGTTGAAAAGGGCTGTCAGCACCAAGATTTACTGTTGAAAAGGGCTGTCAGCACCAAGATTTAATGTTGAAAAGGCTGTCAGCACCAAGATTTACTATTGAAAAGGGCTGTCAGCACCAAGATTTACTATTGAAAAGGGCTGTCAACACCAAGATTTACTATTGAAAAGGGCTGTCAGCACCAAGATTTAATGTTGAAAAGGGTTCAGCACCAAGATTTACTGTTAATGAAAAGATTACTTAAAGCAGACCAAGATTTACTGTTGAAAAGGTGTATCAGCACCAAGATTTACTGTTGAAAAGGTGTATCAGCACCAAGATTTACTGTTGAAAAGGTGTATCAGCACCAAGATTTACTGTTGAAAAGGTGTATCAGCACCAAGATTTACTGTTGAAAAGGTGTGTCAGCACCAAGATTTACTGTTGAAAAGGTGTGTTCAGCACCAAGATTTACTGTTGAAAAGGTGTTCAGCACCAAGATTTACTGTTGAAAAGGTGTATCAGCACCAAGATTTACTGTTGAAAAGGTGTGTCAGCACCAAGATTTACTGTTGAAAAGGTGTTCAGCACCAAGATTTACTGTTGAAAAGGTGTGTCAGCACCAAGATTTACTGTTGAAAAGGTGTGTCAGCACCAAGATTTACTGTTTGAAAAGTTGAAGTCAGCACCAAGATTTACTGTTGAAAAGGGTGTCAGCACCAAGATTTACTGTTGAAAAGGTGTTCAGCACCAAGATTTACTGTTGAAAAGGTGTGTCAGCACCAAGATTTACTGTTGAAAAGGTGTGTCAGCACCAAGATTTACTGTTGAAAAGGTGTGTCAGCACCAAGATTTACTGTTGAAAACAGGTTTGTGTTCAGCACCAAGATTTACTGTTGAAAAGGTTGTCAGCACCAAGATTTACTGTTGAAAAGGGTGTCAGCACCAAGATTTACTGTTGAAAAGGTGTATCAGCACCAAGATTTACTGTTGAAAAGGTGTTCAGCACCAAGATTTACTGTTGAAAAGGTGTACAGCACCAAGATTTACTGTTGAAAAGGGTGTCAGCACCAAGATTTACTGTTGAAAAGTGTGTCAGCACCAAGATTTACTGTTAAAAGGGTGTCAGCACCAAGATTTACTGTTGAAAAGGTGTATCAGCACCAAGATTTACTGTTGAAAAGTGTGCAGCACCAAGATTTACTGTTGAAAAGGTGTGTCAGCACCAAGATTTACTGTTGAAAAGGGCTGTCAGCACCAAGATTTACTGTTGAAAAGGTGTGTCAGCACCAAGATTTAATGTTGAAAAGGGCTGTCAGCACCAAGATTTACTGTTGAAAAGGTGTGTCAGCACCAAGATTTACTGTTGAAAAGGGTGTCAGCACCAAGATTTACTGTTGAAAAGGTGTGTCAGCACCAAGATTTACTGTTGACAAGATGTCAGCACCAAGATTTACTGTTGAAAAGGTGTATCAGCACCAAGATTTACTGTTGAAAAGATGTCAGCACCAAGATTTACTGTTGAAAAGGTGTATCAGCACCAAGATTTACTGCTGAAAAGAGATGTCAGCACCAAGATTTACTGTTGAAAAGATGTCAGCACCAAGATTTACTGTTCCCATGCTTCATTTCTGTGGGCGTGCACGCTGGGTATTTTCTTGTTTCCCTAAGACAATGAACATGGACTTGACTTATAAGATCCTTAACGTACGCAACTGACAGAAAGGGAGAGATACAGAGAGGGAAGGGGTCAGACTTGAGCGCGAACTCTGGTAAGCCAGCCCCAAGCAATCAGGACTATCAGGTGATGAACAGGTGGGGAGGGAGGGGAGGGGGGGATTCACACAGCCAGAAATTATGGAAACAGCAGTGGTGCAGAAGATGTGGGGAGTGTATGGGAGACCCTGTGTTATATGTATCAATTATCTGCTGCAAAGCCACAGACAAGAGGTCATCTTTTGTGTCAACAGGTGCTTCACAAACACACTGTGCTATGAATACACCTTGAAAACATGATTTTCTCTGTGTTGATATGGCATACATTGACACTGCCAAGGTGATCAACATTAAACATAACCAACTAGTAACTGATTATGTAACGTAAGACTGTAATGACCAAGTCAACCAGTCACATTTTTGGAATCAACCAAGTCAACCAGTTACATTAACATAATCAACCAGTTACATTAACATAATCAACCAGTTACATTAACATAATCAACCAGTTACATTAACATAATCAACCAAATCAACCAGTTACATTAATGTAATCAACCGCAGTCAATCAGTAAGCAATCCACATCAACCAACTAACCAAAGAAACGCCGTAAAGAAATACAAAAAAATTTCATATCCATACACAAGTGGTTCCCTCTGTGTCATCATTTCTGACACTACACTACGCATCAGCAACACAAGTGACAGCATGCAATGACATCCCAACTACACAAGACAGCCCTACACACAGACACACAGACACAGACACACACACACACACACACACACACACACACACACACACACACACACACACAGTGTGTCCCATATTCTGACAGCCTACTACTCTCACAATGTCCATGTGCCCCAGACTGAAACCTTCAGTGAACCACCAATAACTCTACAGCACCACTCCCCATACACGCTGCATGTGTACCAGTGCTCACTTCAAGGCTTCTATAGCCAAGCAGAAAAAGGAAAATATCTTTTTACGGAGAACATATTTTAGATTCACCGTTTCCAAAACCGGTTAACTTAGACAGAAACCGGTTTTTCTCTCTTTTGTTTTCCAGGAGCTTTTTTTTTGTTTTTGTTTTTTTGTTTGTTTTTTTGTTTTGTTTTTGTTTTCTTTTTAAGCACTGCATCAAAGTCTAGTGGAATATACAATCCATTCATGTCTGTGCAACTTTCAGCCTGATTTTACCAGAAAGAGATGGGGTGGGGGTTGATGAAAAATCAGATTTCAAGCAACGAAAATATATTTAATGAAAAAATTGCATACATTCTGTGGTATTTCCAACTCATCCTTTTGGAGTTTTTTGTTTTTTGTTTTTTTTTTTCATTGTCTGTCTTTAGTGCAGCATTAGTAGCTCTAATCCTATAGCGCTCATTTTCTCTCCTCAACACACCACCAGCCCCAAATTCATTCAATCTGAATCTTAGTGCCAGGAAGCCTGTGGCAGCCAGCGATGTAAAGCCACCTTGAGGCCACCCACCAGAAGAGACTCTGCACTACTGCTGGGTCATTTCCACCCCTTTCTGAGCTATCAACATGGAGATGGTTTCCTAACCTCCTCAATCAAAACAATACAGAAAACTAAAAGAAAGCTTCGTGAGAACGCAAGAAACATAAGTACCAAACAAATGACCTTCAAGAAGAAATCTCTATGAGGTTTCCAACACAAGAGAGCGAGAAGGGAGGAAAAAACAAACAAAATTAGCAGCTGACAACTGACACAATTTGTGCCGTTGTCAAGACAACCAACAGACCCCAACATGGCCACTGGTTGTCAACAGAACCATGGAGAGAAACAGACCCAAAATGGCTACTGATTTCAACACAGTGGACAGAGAATCTGAAAGAAGAGGATGCATGTCCATAATAAAACAGCCCCCACTCTCTCACCTCTTCTTCTGATATCTGAGTTTTGTCCACAACCATTTTCTTTTCTTCCTCCTTCTCCCCTGTCACCTCAGCCTGCCCATTCTCCTGCTTCTCCTTCTTCTTCTTCTTTAACAACGGTTTTCT
>JAPXFY010000015.1:82048308-82053308 GCA_030674185.1 Monoplex corrugatus
AGGGTTACGTTTCTGCTTTGCTAGGATTGTTGAAAATGCAGGGTGTTGGTGGACATGGTAAGGGAGTCAAAAGTTTCTTTGTATTCACCAAATCAAAAACTATAACTACCGTCTCTTGGTCCTCCAATGAACACTAATGTCCATATGTCTGTCTTCCTTAAGTACAACATGTCAAGTAAGATGGAGATGTGTCAAGTTGAAATACTGAACAAATATCAGGCACAGAGCAAAAAGATCATTTTCTGGCCTTACCCCTAAAAGCAATGAAAAAGCACAAAACAAGGTCTTCAAACCCCAGGCAGAAACAAAAACATTTCAACATTTTTCTTACAACCTAGCCACGCTTACACAACTTGGCAGTTAAACTCCAGCATCTTCAAAACTGTTAAACCAAGTGAAATTCTGATTCAAACTGGATTGTCTTACAGGCAGACTGGTGACAGTAAATATACAAGTAATAACCATGATGCTTTTGCCTGCTTGTACAATGTACTGCTATAAAACTCTGAATTATGATTTCATCCACATTTTATTTAAACTTTCTCCGTACAGCTTCACCAATGTCTCTATTTTCATCAACATCCAAATTTGAGACAGTTTGCAACAAATCCTGAACAAAACCTATTACTTTCTGGAAAGCCAGAACTTTCTTTTCTGAGCTAGCATCAAATGGGTTAAAGAGACAATACAATAACACAAATACAAGCAGGACGTACCTCTGTATACGTTGGACTTGGTGCCATGTGATCTTTGGGTCCAGGGGGCGATAGGCAAGGGCAATCACTCTGAAACCTTGCACGGTGTACTTGTGAAGGATATGACCAAAGTTGTGGGGCACTGAAACATTCAACACAACACAATGAAATATTAAAAATATTCAACACAAGACAATGAAATATTAAAAACATTCGACACAACACAATGAAATATTAAAAACATTCAACACAACACAATGAAATATTAAAAACATTCAACACGACACACTGAAATATTAAAAACATTCAACACGACACGATGAAATATAAAAAACATTCAACACAACACACTGAAATATCAAAAACATTCAACACAACACACTGAAATATCAAAAACATTCAACACAACACACTGAAATATCAAAAACATTCAACACGACACACTGAAATATCAAAAACATTCAACACAACACACTGAAATATCAAAAACATTCAACACGACACACTGAAATATCAAAAACATTCAACACGACACACTGAAATATCAAAAACATTCAACACGACACACTGAAATATCAAAAACATTCAACACAACACACTGAAATATCAAAAACATTCAACACGACACACTGAAATATCAAAAACATTCAACACAACACACTGAAATATCAAAAACATTCAACACAACACACTGAAATATCAAAAACATTCAACACAACACACTGAAATATCAAAAACATTCAACACAACACACTGAAATATCAAAAACATTCAACACGACCCAATGAAATATTAAAAACATTCAACACGACAAAATGAACGACACACTGAAATATTAAAAACATTCAACACGACCCAATGAAATATTAAAAACATTCAACACGACAAAATGAACGACACACTGAAATATTAAAAACATTCAACACGACACAATGAACGACACACTGAAATATTAAAAACATTCAACACGACAAAATGAACGACACAATGAAATATCAAAAACATTCAACACGACAAAATGAAATATCAAAAACAATCAACACAATACTATGAAATATTAAAAACATTCAACACAACACAATGAAATATTAAAAACATTGAACACAACAAAATGAAATATTAAAAACAATCGACACAACAAAATGAATGACACACTGAAATATTAAAAACATTCGACACAACACAATGAAATATTAAAAACATTCAACAAGACACAATGAAATATTAAAAACATTGAACACAACAAAATGAACGACACACTGAAATATTAAAAACATTCAACATGACACACTGAAACATTAAAAACAATACGACACAATGAAATATTAAAAACATTCAACACGACACAATGAAATATTAAAAACAATCAACACAACACAATGAAATATTAAAAACAATCAACACGACACAATGAAATATTAAAAACATTCAACACGACACAATGAACACAATATAATACCTAATGAAAGCAGAACTACAGACAAAGATCAGAAAGACAGAAAGATTTATAACACATATACATAAGTATAAATGTCAACTCTCATCAACTTTCCACTGCCTTGACCAAAATTGGGTAAGGGTTCATCCATTATAAGCTGAGAAAATCTTGTTCACAAAGGGGAATTAGAGCACCTGGTCACAACAGGAAAGCTGGAGAGAAAGAGAACACCAGGTAGACCCAGGGAGAAAATATTGGACAGACTTGCAGAGTGGCTGAGGCCAGACAGGGTGGGAAATGGGCTTGCGACGACAAGGGATAGATGCATATGGAGGGCCATGATCGCCATCACCATGCAGCAGGGCACATGATGATGATGATGATGATAGTTCTGTCACACCCAGACACACAAACACCTCTCCGGTCACTATGAAACTACATCCCTTTTTCAAACTTTTTTTTTCAAATGAAGGTTGTTTTTTCAAAACAAAGACAAAACAAAAAAAAGGGAGACTTGGGAAGACAGAAAGGCAGGGGCAAAAAACTCACCAGAGTCCGGGTTACAAAGGGAGGCGATTTTCTCAGGGGCACCCTTGCTGTAAACATGCATGTGGTCCTCTCCGATGGTTCGAGTGATGACACTCATGCGTTGTACCGATGAGGAGAAGGTGAACTGTCGGATAATGCCCACTTCAAATGGATGCTGCACAAACATAATGCTCAAAATAAACAACAGGACATAACAAACAAACAAAAATGGAAAGAAATTGGAAAGAAAAAAATGAAAGAAAGAAAAAAAAATTAAAGGAAGATCGAAAGAAAAGATGAAAAAAATAAAGCATGAAAAGAGAAAAATAACAAAGAAAGACAAGAAGAAAGAGGACAAAGAAAGATAACAAAGAAAGAAAGAATGAGAAGTAATGAGATACAAAAGAAAGAAAAAGAGAGAAAGAGATAAGAAAAAAAAAGAATGAGAAATAAAAGAAACTGCCTGGAAAATCTCAATCCTTAAAGAAGAGAGAATCAAACAAATGAAATAAATTATAAAAGAACAGAGAAGACAGGTAAACATGTAAATATACCAACACACACAAATAAAATAGATACATAGATAAGTAATAAAAGTATCTATAGGAGAAGACAGGTAAACATGTAAATATACCAACACACACAAATAAAATAGATACATAGGTAAGTAATAAAAGTATCTATAGGTAAATAATAAAACAAAGAAATAAGCAAAACACAGATAGTCAAGGCATACTGATAATCTCCCCATTTAAAAAGAAGCTTACAGGAATTTATCATAATATGATTTGTGAACACTTGACAAATCTTTACCAACACACTTTGCACACACACACACCTTATCATATACCAATGCTCAGGTGCTCACACACACACATTCACAAAGTTGACTGTAAACAGAATATCATTCTTACACGAAATTAACTTGAAAAATAATCTGCATGTCAAAGGAGACACACACAGAGCCAACAAAACAAGACAGACACAATGGTAAACAAAAAGAGAAACCAATAATGCACATTAGCAATGCAAAATCAACACACACACACACACACACACACACACACACACACACACGTGTGCAGAAGTACATACACAGACACATACACACACACCACACCACACAGACACACACAAGCATGTACACACACACACATGCATGTACACACACACACACCACACACACACACATGCATGCACACACACAGACGCATGTACACACACACAAACACACAGACGCATACACATGCACACACACATACATGCACGCACATGTGCATGCACACACACACACACACACACACACACACACACACACACACACACACACACACACACACACACACACACATGTGCAGAAGTACACACACAGACACATACACACACAAGCACACACACCACACCACACAGACACACACAAGCATGTACACACACACACACATGCATGTACACACACACACACACCACACACACACACATGCATACACACAGACGCATGTACACACACACAAACACACAGACGCATACACATGCACACACACATACATGCATGCACACATGCACACACACACACACACACACACACACACACACACACACACACACACACACACACACACACACCACACACATGCATGCATACACTTAGACGCATGTACACACACAAACACACAGACGCATACACATGCATACACACATATATGCACGCACATGTGCACGCACTCTCACACACACACACACACACACACACACACACACACATGCACGCGCGTCTAAAACGACGTTTGACAACAGATGTAAAAAATAAATAACGTATGAACACACACACACACACACACACACACACACACACACACACACACACACACACACACACACACACACACACAAGCAGACAGCCACAACTGCAACAAGAAGAGACAAGACACACAGTGACACAAAGACAGATACAGAGAAAGACAAGACCACCACCACACTATACTTATTCAGGGTAGCGGTTTAAGCAGAATTATACATTTCATCCACCCCTTACTAACTGTGGGTGTACACAAGACAAATACACTAAAATGTTCATGGAGGGTCTGTACTAATACAAACTACCACATCATAAAAAGACATCAAAACGTGGCAAAACTGTTGGGGATACTAATACAAACTACCATATCATAAAAAGACATCAAAACATGGCAAAACTGTTGGGGATACTAATACAAACTACCATATCATAAAAAGACATCAAAACATGACAAAACTGTTGGGGAAGACAGTGTGGAGAGAGACACTTCAGAACACTTTATTACTTCACAATACTAGCATTAGGTTCCCACGGACCTGTCTTA
>JAPXFY010000015.1:82058308-82065808 GCA_030674185.1 Monoplex corrugatus
CTTGCACAGTGTGGGAAAAACTGTGCATACACACATCTGAGAAACATCAGAAGACTTGAAAGAATATATATTAGAAGCCATAAACTGATCTAGACTGGAGACTGTCAGTGAGTCACAAAGCAGGCTACATGCACACCTCACTTGAGGCCATCATCAGGTCAAGTGGCTGGTTGTGTAGTAAGCCCTGTCACACACCAGATGTCTCACAGATCTAAGAGGTCAAAACACTGTCTGGCAACTAACAGGCTCCGATAATGATCGTTCCGTTTACACATTTCTGACCCCAATCAACAATTTGTCAGTTGCACGAAATTCCATTTGTGGACTGCAATTGACAAATTGCCCATCGGGACTGCAACTTTCACCTTTGGCTGTTGCCAGAAACAACAGAATAAGGAGGGACTTTGCCATACAAGAGTTTCATGGGGGAAGTGCCCTCTGAAATTTCTGTACATTTGATATTCATTAGTTCATTTTTGTTGATTCTGACAAGTGGTTTCTGCCACAATATTGTGAAAAGTAATGACAGTAATGTGTCAAACGGCAGTGATGGTAATACTCGTTTACTGTTTATGAACATCATGAGAAACAACAAAGTATTTAGGGTGCTAGTATACACTGGCATGGTCGAATGAAATATTCAAGTATCTGTTGCTGTTTCTTTGGCAGTAAACAATTATTACACAATATATCAAGAAATCATTTTTCACACACTTTCACAAGTTTCCAACAAATATATTTAAATACAGGCATGTCCGAGGTATGCAATATAAGACATCAAAATATTTGGTTGCACAGCGAGGTATTGCTGATCGTAACAGTATGGATATCCCAGCTATCACAATAGCAAACATGTGATTTCCAGGCACTCGAGGTGAATAGTTAACGTTACACCAAGCATGAACAAGCAGTATTGAACCTCCTCCATGTTACCAGAAATTGGTCAGCTGATGTAAGTGACAGAGAGGTTTAGACACATGCACACAAGGTCAAAAAAGGAGTAATAATTCACAAGGAAAAAGTAAGCTACTGATCCATGCCATGAGGGATTTTCAACAATACAGGTGTTAACGTATTCCTGCAAGCCAACACACAAGCAGTTACCTGTCTAACACACCGTCTTAACTTTTATACATACTACTACACACACTGTCCTTACATTATACATACGTTACTACAACACTGTCCTTACATTAATATACAAGTGTTACTACACACACGTCTAACTTCTTATACATAGGGTTACAAACAACTGTCATGTAACATTTATCATAGCATTACACACCAGCACGTCCTGTAACATTTTATAATAGTCTTACTACAACAACTGTCTTACATTTTATACATAGTTTACTGACACACACCTGTCCTTAACATTTTATACATAGTTACTACACACACCTGTCCTTAACATTTTATACTATGGTTACTACACACACCTGTCCTTAACATTTTATACATAGGCATTACTACACACTACCTGTCCTTAACATTTTATACATAGCTGTTCTACACACACCTGTCCTTAACATTTTATACATAGCGTTACTACACACACCTGTCCTTAACATTTTATACTATGCATTACTACACACACCTGTCCTTAACATTTTATACATAGTGTACTACACACACCTGTCCTTAACATTTTATACATAGTATTACTACACACACCTGTCCTTAACATTTTATACATAGGTTACTACACACACCTGTCCTTAACATTTTATACATAGTGTTACTACACACACCTGTCCTTAACATTTTATACATAGTGTTACTACACACCTGTCCTTAACATTTTATACATAGGTTACTACACACACTGTCCTTAACATTTTATACATAGTGTTACTACACACACCTGTCCTTAACATTTTATACATAGTATTACTACACACACCTGTCCTTAACATTTTATACATAGCATTACTACACACACCTGTCCTTAACATTTTATACATAGCGTTACTACACACACCTGTCCTTAACATTTTATACATAGCTTACTACACACACCTGTCCTTAACATTTTATACATAGTGTTACTACACACACCTGTCCTTAACATTTTATACATAGCATTACTACACACACCTGTCCTTAACATTTTATACATAGTGTTACTACACACACCTGTCCTTAACATTTTATACATATTTACTAACACACCTGTCCTTAACATTTTATACATATGTTATACACACACCTGTCCTTAACATTTTATACATAGCTTACTACACACCTGTCCTTAACACACACCTGTCCTTAACATTTTATACATAGTTTACTACACACACCTGTCCTTAACATTTTATACATAGTTTACTAACACAACACCTGTCCTTAACATTTTATACATAGTATTACTACACACACCTGTCCTTAACATTTTATACATAGTGTTACTACACACACCTGTCCTTAACATTTTATACATAGTTTACTACACACACCTGTCCTTAACATTTTATACATAGTTTACTACACACACCTGTCCTTAACATTTTATACATAGCATTTACTACACACACCTGTCCTTAACATTTTATACATATTACTACACACACCTGTCCTTAACATTTTATACATAGTTTACTACACACACTGTCCTTAACATTTTATACATAGTTTACTACACACACCTGTCCTTAACATTTTATACATAGTGTTACTACACACACCTGTCCTTAACATTTTATACATAGTTACTACACACACCTGTCCTTAACATTTTATACATAGAGTTACTACACACACTGTCCTTAACATTTTATACATAGTTTACTACACACACTGTCCTTAACATTTTATACATAGCATTACTACACACACCCGTCCTTAACATTTTATACATAGTGTTACTACACACACCTGTCCTTAACATTTTATACATAGTGTTACTACACACACCTGTCCTTAACATTTTATACATAGTGTTACTACACACACCTGTCCTTAACATTTTATACATAGTTACTACACACACCTGTCCTTAACATTTTATACATAGATTACTACACACACCTGTCCTTAACATTTTATACATAGTGTTACTACACACACCTGTCCTTAACATTTTATACATAGTGTTACTACACACACCTGTCCTTAACATTTTATACATAGCTTACTACACACACCTGTCCTTAACATTTAATACATAGCATTACTACACACACCTGTCCTTAACATTTTATACATAGTGTTACTACACACACCTGTCCTTAACATTTTATACATAGTGTTACTACACACACCTGTCCTTAACATTTATACATAGCATTACTACACACACCTGTCCTTAACATTTTATACATAGTGTTACTACACACACCTGTCCTAAACATTTTATACATCCATTACTACACACACCTGTCCTTAACATTTTATACATAGCTTACTACACACACCTGTCCTTAACATTTTATACATAGCGTTACTACACACACCTGTCCTTAACATTTTATACATAGCGTTACTACACACAAACCTGTCCTTAACATTTTATACATAGTGTTACTACACAACCTGTCCTTAACATTTTATACATAGCATTACTACACACACCTGTCCTTAACATTTTATACATAGCATTACTAAAACATACCTGTCCTTAACATTTATACATAATGTAACTACACACCTGTCCTTAACATTTTATACATACATTACTACACACCTGTCTTTAACATTTATACATAATGTAACACACACCTGTCCTTAACATTTTATACATACATTACTACACACACCTGTCTTAACATTTTAATACATATGTAACCACACACCTGTCCTTAACATTTTATACATAGTTACTACTACACACACCTGTCCTTAACATTTTATACATAGCATTACTACACATACCTGTCCACACATTTTATACATAGTGTTACTACACCTGTCTACTACACTTTATATATATAGCATAGTTAAATCTACAGACGCCTGACTGTGTATAACTATAAAATGCCAAATTTTATCTCCACCATCCTTCCCGCAAAACAAACACAACACACTACCCCCACCACACAAAGTCTCCCTTCCACCCACAGTACAGGGTGCCAGACAACACCTGGACACTGCAGACAGGAGTGCACAAACACACAAACGAAGATTTCTGAGAACTAGTGTAAAAAAAAAATTTTTAAAACAAGACAAAACAAAAAAACCCCACAAAAGTCTATGCAAAAACCAAAGAAAGTACAAAAATCAAACTGACACAAGATTCTCTACAAAAATCACTAGGTGCAAAACCACAAAGACAAAGATTTGACATGAAAATCCCAGATACTATAAATACTCCAAAAGAACAAGATTCTATGCACACACAAAAAAACCCAGACAGTAGAAAAACCCAGACACATGATTCTATACAAAAAAACCCAGACAGTACACAACAAGGTGGATCATATGCAGAACATATGACAGCCATGGACAACTACACAAAACTTGGCCAGCAACTAGAT
Source organism: Monoplex corrugatus (assembly GCA_030674185.1). Taxonomy (NCBI): domain Eukaryota; kingdom Metazoa; phylum Mollusca; class Gastropoda; order Littorinimorpha; family Ranellidae; genus Monoplex; species Monoplex corrugatus. The sequence continues at coordinate 82,062,781 of JAPXFY010000015.1, forward strand.
TAACTGCTCAGGTTAGCTACAGTTTTTGATTCGGTGTATGTAGAAAGTTAAAAGCAGGAAAACAGATTCTATAAAAAAAAATTTTTTTAAATCCAATAGGTTAAAAACGTCGACACAAGTTCTACACTTGACCCAAGATAGTGCGAAAAACCCAAAGACAAGATTCTATGAAAAGACCTGAGATAGTGCAAAAGTCCCAAGATTTACATTTAAACCCATGATAGCACAAAAACCCAAAGCCCCAAGATTCTACATTTAAACTAACCCCAAGATTCTAATAAAGTAGCACAAAAACCCAAAGCACAAAATTCTACATTTAAACCCATGATAGCACAAAAACCCAAAGACAAAAATTCTACATTTAAACCCAACACAGGGAAAAAACCCAAAAGACACAAGATTCTTTAAAACGACCCAAGATAGTGCAAAAGGCCAAAAGATACAAAATTCTATGCTGAACCTGAAGTAAGGATGTGTTCACACTAAACAGCCAGCGGCTATGAGATACACACAGCGATACTGTTCATACACAACACAGCCACACACACAACAACACTGGTCATACACAACACAGCCACACACACACAACACTGTTCATACACAACACAGCCACACACACACATCAACACTGTTCATACAAACACAGCCACACACACATCAACACTGTTCATACACAACACAGCCACACACACATCAACACTGTTCATACACAACACAGCCACACACACATCAACACTGTTCATACACAACACAGCCACACACACAGCAACACTGTTCATACACAACACAGCCACACACACAACAACACTGTTCATACACAACACAGCCACACACACACATCAACACTGTTCATAAACACAGCCACACACACATCAACACTGTTCATACACAACACAGCCACACACACATCAACACTGTTCATACACAACACAGCCACACACACAACAACACTGTTCATACAACAACACAGCCACACACACACAGCGATACTGTTCATACAAACACAGCCACACACACACAACACTGTTTCATACACAACACAGCCACACACACATCAACACTGTTCATACACAACACAGCCACACACACATCAACACTGTTCATACACAACACAGCCACACACACACAGCAACACTGTCATACACAACACAGCACACACACACAAGCATACTGTTCATACACAACACAGCCACACACACATCAACACTGTTCATACACACACACACGCCACACACACATCAAACACTGTTCATCACACAACACAGCCACACACACATCAACACTGTTTCATACCACAACACAGCCAACACACACACACAACACTGGTCATACAAACACACCAACACACCACAAAAACACACATCAACACTGTTCATACACAACACAGCCACACACATCAACACTGTTCATACACAACACAGCCACACACACATCAACACTGTTCATACACAACACAGCCACACACTGCAACACTGTTCATACACAACACAGCCCACACACAGCAACACTGGTCATACACAACACAGCCACACACATCAACACTGGTCACACAGAACACAACCACACACACATCAACACTATTCATACAGAACACAGCCACACACACACATCAACACTGTTCATACAGAACACAGCCACAACACACATCAACACTTTCATACAGAACACAGCCACACACACATCAACACGTTCATACACAACACAGCCACACACACAACAACACCACTGTTCATACACAACACAGCCACACACACATCAACACTGTTCATACACAACACAGCCACACACACACATCAAAACTGTTCATACACAACACAGCCACACACAACAACACTGTTCATACACAACACAGCCACACACACACAACAACACTGTTCATACACAACACAGCCACACACACACAACAACACTGTTCACACACAACACAGCCACACACAACAACACTGTTCATACAAACACAGCCACACACAAACAACACTGTTCACAACACACACACAGCCCACACACATCAACACTGTTCATACACAACACAGCCACACACACATCAACACTGGTCACACAGAACACAGCCACACACAGCAACATACAGAACACAGCCATACACAACAACACTGGTACAGAACACAGAAAGACTCAGACACACACAGCAATACGAAACAGCACATACTACAAAACACACCTGATCATACAGACCACAGCCCACACAGCAACATACAGAACACAGCCATACACAACAACACTGGTCACACAGACCACAGCCACACACAGCAATACATAAGAACACAGCCATACACAACAACACTGTCATACAGACCACAGCCACACAGCAAATACAGAACACAGCCATACACACAAACTGGTCACACAGACCACAGCCCACACACAGCAACATACAGAAACACAGCCTGAGGGTTTGGGTTTTCTGTTTTGTTTTTTCATCTGTAGGCGAGGCAGAAAAACTGAAATGGAACTTTGGCAGCAAAAGTGGTATAAAAGTAGGGAGTGATTTACTGAAGTCTGTGGAATACCTACAGATATGACCCAGACCTCACTGAAGTCTGTAGAATACCTACAGGTATGACCCAAGACCTCACTGAAGTCTGTGGAATACCTACAGGTATGACCCAAGACCTCACTGAAGTCTGTGGAATGCCTACAGATATGACCCAAGACCTCACTGAAGTCTGTGGAATACCTACAGGTATGACCCAAGACCTCACTGAAGTCTGTGGAATGCCTACAGACATGACCCAAGACCTCACTGAAGTCTGTGGAATGCCTACAGGTATGACCCAAGACCTCACTGAAGTCTGTGGAATACCTACAGATATGACCCAAGACCTCACTGAAGTCTGTGGAATGCCTACAGGTATGACCCAAGACCTCACTGAAGTCTGTAGCATGCCTACAGGTATGATCCAAGACCTCACTGAAGTCTGTGGAATACCTACAGATATGACCCAAGACCTCACTGAAGTCTGTGGAATGCCTACAGGTATGATCCAAGACCTCACTGAAGTCTGTGGAA
>JAPXFY010000015.1:82070808-82105808 GCA_030674185.1 Monoplex corrugatus
AGATGCAAACACATGTCAACCCCTACAGCTATGATGAATGGAAAACAACACTAGACAAGGAAAACACACAAAAAACTCTTACCCTCTCCCAACTCATCATACATGTCCTTTCCTACTGGATTGATGATGATAAAAGATTTCAAAAAGAAAGAAAATCATACACCACCAAAAGTACAAAGCAATAAATTTTGTACATGCACTCTATCACACAAACATCCACACACACACACTTAAAAACACACAAGCACCCAGTAAAATATGCATACCCGTCTCACTCAACTGAATGACATTAAATAAAAGTACATACAACATATCCATAACCTTAGGCAAAATGAATGACTAAACGAACTGAACACGTTAAACAAACACAAACACACAAGGTGGACACAAACACACACACACACCAACACACACACACACAGAAAGGTGACTGCAAGCTGCCCCTCAGCTTTATACAAAAATGCCCATGCTGCTTCAAGAATGTGTGTTGTGTTGTGTTGTGTTGTGTTGTGTTGTGTTGTGTTTGTTGTGTGTGTGTGTGTGTGTGTGTGTGTGTGTAGAGTGAGCATGTAAACGCAGGTGTATGAAGAGTGTGTGTGTGTGTGGGGGGTGGTGTGCATGTGTGTGCACACGCACACGTGTGTGTTGAATAAGAGAAAGAGAATATGTGTCTGTGTGCGTGCGTGCGTGCGTGTGTATGTGTGTGTTGCGTGCGTGTGCATATGTGTTTTGTGTGTGTGTGTGTGTGTATGTGTGTGTGTGATGCATGTGATGCATGATGTGTGTGCATGTGGTGCTGATGTGTGCATGAATGTGTGTGCATGATGTGTGTGCATGAATGTGTGATGGTGTGTGCATGAATGCAGGATGCACAAACTTCGGCAGAATAAACAGCACAGATTGCAGCACAGTCTGCGGACTTCAGGCAGCAACTGGTCATCTTTCACACCTTTTCCTTCCTACTGAACATGAGAGCTACCAGTCACTGAGGAAGGAGATATGTCTGATACCCCTAAACATGCAGGAAAAGCTGTATAAGCCTGTGGATGCATTACAGGAGACGACCTATTTAATCCTCAAGATTAACTCCCAACTATGATGACAAATGAGGAGAAGAAGAAATACCTTTTCCTGTCCATGGAAAAAAATGCTGCTATGTGCAGGCCAGAATGGCACTCGTTTTAAAAAACTTGTGGTCATACATTGTTGATGAGGTTTCTTACGGTCAGTCAGAGTTCATCCTCCCTACAGAACTGGCCTAAGGCATACGCCATATTCTCCAACCAGACCACCACATTAACCTTATGACTCCGCACCCTATCACCAACTGCAAACCTTTAACCCTTTGAATCCTTCACCTATTCACCAGCTTCCTGCAGGAAGCTGGTGGATAGGGTGAGGATTCAAGGGTTAGTTTTTGCTTTAGCTAGCATTGCCTTTAGAGTGCAGGATGCTGATGGGCAGTGTGCGGATGTGAAAGGGTTAATCAATCAACCCTTTCACTCCCTCACCCTGTTCTTTGTTGTCTTCTGTAATGCTTCACAAAGGCCAGTCTGCTGAACATTTTCACCTGTCTTGTTTGTTGTATTAATTACGTATTCACTTTATTTTGTGTTTTTCTGGCTTGTGTTGCTTGAATGCTAGCAGTCACTTGATTCAGACTTCACCTACAGGTGTCCAACATCTCCTGACTCACCTACAGGTGTCCAACATCTCTCTGACTCACCTACAGGTGTCCAACATCTCTCTGACTCACCTACAGGTGTCCAACATCTCTCTGACTCACCTACAGGTGTCCAACATCTCTCTGACTCACCTACAGGTGTCCAACATCTCTATGACTCACCTACAGGTGTCCAACATCTCTCTGACTCACCTACAGGTGTCCAACATCTCTCTGACTCACCTACAGGTGTCCAACATCTCCTGACTCACCTACAGGTGTCCAACATCTCCCTGACTCACCTACAGGTGTCCAACATCTCTCTGACTCACCTACAGGTGTCCAACAAGTCCCTGACTCACCTACAGGTGTCCAACATCTCCCTGACTCACCTACAGGTGTCCAACATCTCCCTGACTCACCTACAGGTGTCCAACATCTCCCTGACTCACCTACAGGTGTCCAACATCTCCCTGACTCACCTACAGGAGTCTGACATCTCCTGACTCGCCTACAGGTGTCCAACATCTCCTGACTCACCTACAGGTGTCCAACAAGTCCCGACTCACCTACAGGTGCTCAGCTGACTCAGCTACAGGTGCCCAGCTCACTCACCTACAGATGCCTGACTGTCTCACAGGCATCCAACTAACAACCTACAGGCGCTGACTGACTCACCTACAGGTGCCCTACTGTCTCACCTACAGGTGCCCTACTGCCTCACCTACAGGTGCCGACTGACTCACCTACAGGTGCCGACTGACTCACCTACAGGTGCCGACTGACTCCCCTACAGGTGCCGACTGACTCACCTACAGGTGCCGACTGACTCACCTACAGGTGCCGACTGACTCACCTACAGGTGCCGACTGACTCACCTACAGGTGCCCTACTGCCTCACCTACAGGTGCCGACTGACTCACCTACAGGTGCCGATTGACTCACCTTATCAAAGCAGAAAGCATTGATGCGGCCACAGAAGTTGATACGCGGGGGACTGATGCAGAAAATGCCATGTTTCTTCAGTCGATTCTGAGCGTACACCGTACCCACCGTCATGGCGGCCGGCAAGGCAGGGGGCACGATGATGGTGATGATGTCCAGCAGTCGCTTGACCATCCGGCCCACAGGCGCCTGAATGAACAAAAACTGGATAAAGCATTTGAGCAAGACAAGGAACAAGAGGAGAATTATTCACTACACAAGACACACACACACACACTCATGCAGACACACACTACACATGTGTGTGTTTGTGTATGTGTATGTGTATGTGTATGTATGTATGTGTGTGTATGTGTATGTATGTGTGTGATTTTCTTCCCTTCTTTTCCATTATTGTTTGATACACACATTCATGACTTTTTTTTTTTTTTTTCGTTTTTTTGTTCAAGTATGAATTTGTCTGTATCTCTATAACTTCTATATTTTAACAGATGTAGTATGTATTACACTGAATGCTTGCTTGTTACATCTTTGTTATATCTGCTGATTATGCATTGTGTACATTTCAAGATGTCTATCAATGTCACGTATTTCAAAATCAATAAGAACAAGTTAAACAAAAACAAAAAAGAAACATGACATGTGAAACACTAAGCTGACACCCCCACAACGACAGTAGCAACACAGTGGATACCAAACAGCCTTTTTACCTTTTTTCCCCCTAAATACTCACATTGTTCCTGATGTACATGGCCAGGGAGTAAGCCATTCCCAAGGAGGCAACCACAGCCAGGAACATGATGAAGCGCACAGAGTCCTGGTAGAACTTGAAGTCCAAGGGCTTAGGGTACAGGATGGCTGTCACCAGCTCTCCTTTGGCCGTGCAGTAACCTTCACACACAACACAGCACATCATTTACCGTCTGACCTCTAAACTTGGGGTGTCCCCCTTAACCCTTTTGGTACTCATTCCTTTGATTCCCACATCATGGGTGTCCCATTTAATCCCTTGACTCCCACACCATGGGTGTCCCATTTAACCCTTGACTCCCACACCATGGTGTCCCACTTAACCCTTTTGGTTCTTGTATCCCTTTGACTCCTACATCATAGGTGTCCCACTTAACCCTTTGACTCCCACACCATGGGTGTCCCATTTAACCCTTTGACTCCCACACCATGGGTGTCCCATTTAACCCTTTGATTCCCACACCAAGGGTGTCCCATTTAACCCTTTGACTCCCACACCATGGTGTCCCACTTAACCGTTTTGGTCCTTGTATCCATTTGACTCCTACACCATGGGTGTCCCATTTAACCCTTTGACTCCCACACCATGGGTGTCCCACTTAACCTATTGGTCCTTGTATCCATTTGACTTCCTACACCATGGGTGTCCCATTTAACCCTTTGACTCCCACACCATGGGTGTCCCACTTAACCCTTTTGGTCCTTGTATCCATTTGACTCCCACACCATGGTTGTCCCACTTAACCCTTTGACTCCCACACCATGGGTGTCCCATTTAACCCTTTGACTCCCACACCATCGGTGTCCCACTTAACCCTTTTGGTCCTTGTATCCCTTTGATTCCCACACCCTGGGTGTCCCACTTAACCCTTTTGGTCCTTGTATCCCTTTGACTGCCACATCATGTCCACCAACATCCTGCCCTGCCAACCACGTTAACACAGCAAAAATAAACTTTGATTCCCTCACCTTCCTGCAGGAAGTTGGTGGATATGGTGAGGGCGTCAAAGGGTTAATTTTTTGCAGTTGGTGGAGTGTGGGAAATAAAGGGTTAAATTTACAGCCTGGGCAGTCTGGTTGTTGCTGACAATGCTGCTTGGATAGGGTGTGGGAGTCAAAGGGCTAACCTCCTGAGCTAACAGGCCATCCAGCTTAGACACAGTCAAAGAGGTCAGACAAACTAGTTTAGATGATCAAGAGTCACTGCCAAAGCAATGCTAAGGCACAAGCATTGAGAATGGTTCTGTGGCACATGAGTTATGCCCAGGTGAGAATGGTTCTGTGGCACATGAGTTATGCCCAGGTGAGAATGGTTCTGTGGCACATGAGTTATGCCCAGGTGAGATGGTTCTGTGGCACATGAGTTATGCCCAGGTGAGAATGGTTCTGTGGCACATGAGTTATGCCAGGTGAGAATGGTTCTGTGGCACATGAGTTATGCCCAGGTGAGAATGGTTCTGTGGCACATGAGTTATGCCAGGTGAGAATGGTTCTGTGGCACATGAGTTATGCCCAGGTGAGGATGGTTCTGTGGCACATGAGTTATGCCCAGGTGAGAATGGTTCTGTGGCACATGAGTTATGCCAGGTGAGAATGGTTCTGTGGCACATGAGTTATGCCAGGTGAGGATGGTTCTGTGGCACATGAGTTATGCCCAGGTGAGAATGGTTCTGTGGCACATGAGTTATGCCAGGTGAGAATGGTTCTGTGACACATGAGTTTGCCCAGGTGGGGAATGGTTCTGTGGCACATAGTTATGCCCAGGTGAGGATGGTTCTGTGGCACATGAGTTATGCCCAGGTGAGGATGGTTCTGTGGCATATGAGTTATGCCCAGGATGAGGATGGAATGTTTAAATGATTAGATCTACTCAAGTGACTTTGTCCCATACATAGCGTCACAGAATGGCTGTCACAATTTCTGCCCTGACTGTGCAATAAGCTTCACACACAAAATACTACGTGCAGGCAAAGCCTGACAACTCTGATGTCCTAAATGATCATTAACTCCTTACAAACCCATGCAGGGCCTTCCTTGTGCAAGGTCTATGTTGATGATTACCTGGCAGAGTGAAGTATGTACCTTCTTTCTTCTTTAAGTGATAAACCGTTCTGCCAGATAACTCTCAATATCCTGATACAGCACTCAGTAGAAGTCATACAGATCTAATAATAAAAAAAAATGTTATATAAACAGGAAGATCTGTATGTGTGTCTCTTGCCTATCTGCAACATCACCTCCGTAACAACTCACACACCGCTCATTTCAGCTCTCCAACATACACCCAAACCCACTTAAACTGAGATCAGGGCATGAAGAGCCATAAAATCTAAGATAACTTTTAAAAATGTGACAATTCATGAGAACGATGTTAATGATGACGACGCTATACAGTTCCCTGTGGATAGTTTTAGTTTCACTTTCTCAGAGAACATCTCCATGTTTGAAATAAATTCCAACACAGTGACGGTCTTGAGTCCACAATGGACACGGACATTGTGAAAGGCTGTGTTCTATACTTCCTTAAAAATACAATGTTAGCTTTAGAAAAAGGAAAATGACTGCAAGTGAGATGGAAATTGGTATGAAAAAGAAATGCACTTTAATCGTCTTAGGACTTGAATACTGTTCACATTAACCCATTCAGTGCCACCGACCGAATATTCAGTCGGCGACTTTTCCTATTTTTAGCCAGAAAACCCCAACACTTTCAGTGATGAATGAGATATCAACGGAAACTTCAGTATTCCCTCTATAAACAGATGTTAATTATGTATGTGATCGTTTTACGGTCTTTTCTGCCCGTGTAGTTGAAAATGTGACCCCATGCTATTCAGCGACTGTAAACAATGGCGGACAGACTCGCTTCAACACAGAGCGTCGATCAGACCCGAAAAACAACTTATGCAGCAAAAAAAGTTGAAGAAATCATTACTTGTGGAGCTGATTCTGATTTGCAGTCTGTTGATAAGAGTGAAAATGATGATAATTTGGAGCATGCAGGTGATATTTCGGTGTCGATGTCCGAAGTCAGACCTGACCAGATAAGAGTTGAAGTGACATTACCAGCACTGGCAATCGTAAAAACGAAAGTACTGCCACTCCTGGTGTGTTGTAAAGTATACTGAACAAGAAAATTTATAGTGTTGTGGGGTTTTCTGGGCTGGATGAAGAGATATGCAATTTTTTTTATTTAAGTCAAGATGTTTAAAACTCCGTGGCACAGGCGATTCACCTTTTTATTGAAACTTTGGCAGCGAAAGGGTTAAAATCAAAACCAGTAGGTACTTTATCTACATCTGTATCAGTGTAAACAGTATTCAAATCCTAGGGTCAGTGCTGTACATTTCACAGTCATACCAGGTTGTTAGTGGTTTATTTACCTGTCCTGACAACCACAGCCAGTACTTTAGCAGTGCCGTAGTAGCGCGTCTGTACAACACGTGTGCCGGCAAACAGTGTGTTTCGCTTGTGGATCTCAGGGGAGAACAACTCATCGTCTTCCTGGTGAGTCAGTGGGGTCTTCGTTACTGGCACACTCTCCCCTGTATAACAACACACATAATAAACACTGGATTAACATCACACATAAATCAGCAATGTTCCTTTTCAGGTCATACTTTCACATGTATAACAACACATAATAAACATTGGATTAGCATCACACAGAAATCACCAACCTTCCTTTTCAGTCATACTTTCATCTGTATAACAACACACATAATAAACACTGGATTAACATCACGCATAAATCTGCAATGTTCCTTTTCAGGTCACACTTTCACCTGTATAACAACACATAATAAACAATGGATTACATCACGCAGAAATCACCAACCTTCCTTTTCAGGTCACACTCTCACTGTATACAACACACTCGTCTAAAAACACATGTGAATAATGTAAAAAATGGATGAACACACGAACAACAACATCAAACATGATTGCATGACCAAAATCACGATGTCCTTTTCAGGTCACACTCTCATCTGTATAAAACACATAATAAACATGGATTAACATCACCAGAAATCAGCAACTTTCCTCTGAAGTCACACTCTCACCTGTATAACAAAACACATCTTAAAACACATGGATTAGCATGTAACAGAAATGCATGTCTTTTAGTAACACTCTACGTATAAACACATAAAAACTGGATTAGTGTTACACAAAAATCACTTATGTCCTTTTCAGGTCACACTCTGACCTGTACAACAAAACATAATTAACACTGGATTAGCATTAAATATACATCAGCAATACTCCTCACCTGTACAACAACACTTATATATTAAACACAAGTGTCTGACAGCTGACAGAGACCTACAACAGGTAGATAGACGCTGGAGTGATGCCCTCAAACTCTCTGATAACAAAACTAACTGGAGTGCTCCTGCTGCCTCATATGTCGCACGACCCTGGGGCATCTAAGTAAGTGATACCAAACACTGGATCCCCATCAAACATGAATCAGCAATTTTCCTTTGAGGTAACACTCTCAACTGTATCACAACATACAAATACGGATTAGCATCAAAATATGAATCAGTAATCATTTCAGGTATCACAAATCACCTGTCTTGTGACACACATCCAGGGATTAGCATCAAACATGAATCAGTAATCATTTCAGGTACACAATCACCTGTCTTGTGACACACATCTAGGGATTAGCATCAAATATGAATCAGTAATCATTTCATGTAACACAATCACCTGTATTTACAACACACATTCAACACAGGGTTACGAACAAACACAAATCAGCAATCTTTACAAGCACTTTCTGCGTCACTACCACAATGAAAACTGACAACATGTATGACCTGTTCTCACACACAGGGACATAAACCATATGCAAGCAAACTGTGATACAGCCTCAGCAATGGCCAGGTCTGTGTGGGAAAGAAAGATTTTAGCTGTGACTTTTTCTCTGGGCTTTTCTTTACATATACAATGAATTTCACAGCAAAACTCACCCTATAAGATGCAAAACAATTTAACTATTATGGTGATACCCTGTGGCCATGCTGGGTTCAATAACCTGAAATTGGCAGTTTTCATACCACCACCATCATCATCACCACCAATCTACCCCTTGCAGAAATGCAACACTCCACACATCATTTTGAACCGTATGATGTCAACTTCCGAGCACTGCACCCAGTAATTCATATAACATAATCACAAGACAGCATTCACAGTGGGTGCTAAAGAAAACCTGTGAGAAGTCTTCTCAAACCTTTCTCCATGTTTCTATGGGTACAGTAGTAAGGACTAGCTATAAGACAGGTCCAGTGAACCTTATACTACTATTCTTGAGTAATAACGTGTGTTTTGTAATTTGAAGTTTGAAGTTCCTCTGATTCCTCAAAACAAGAATTACACATGTGATAACTCAACCAGCTCAAACTTGTACAGTTCTTGTTTTGGAGACTTCACTGATATATATCAGAAAGGAAATTCATGTCCTTTCCAAAGTCAGCGATAATTTGATATCTCCTAAACTCAGATTATGACCCCCTTTGCAGGAATGGGTCATATGTTCTTGGAGAGGCAGAAGGACAAAAGCAGAAGATAGGATGGTGATAGGGGAGCTGTTTGCTGTTTGTTTGTCTTTAGCCTTCCATGGTAACACTGAACCTGCTTACACATCAAGACAAAATCATTAAATTTAAACACATTCACTCACACACAGATACACCCACACACACACACACAGGCACAGACACACAGACACAGGCACAACACACACACACACACACACACACACACACACACACACACACACACACACACACACACACACACACACACACACACCACACACACACACAGAAAAAAAGATGCCTGACCTGTCAGCATGCTTTCATTGACGATACAAGTGCCAGTGATGAGTACAGCGTCACACGTCATGACACATCCATGGGCCGGCACTGCTATCACATCCCCTGGTGCCAACTGCCGCTCCGGAATCTCTACAAAATCTGTAGTAACACAACTTCATACAGTAAATCTCTCTGTGAAGTGAGGTGAACAAACTCATACACAGTAAATCTTTGTAACACATGTTCACACAGATATCATAGCGGCGCGATTCCACACAAATCCATCTGCACTTCCATATTTTCTATTCCACACCCAGATTTAAAGCGCTGCTTTGCTTGAAAAGTTACTGCTTTCGTGTCGTCTGCTCTATGTTTAACAGTCTGTATGATCCACAAGAAAAAACATGTGGCACTGATACCATGATTTCCTTTTTGTTTTGTTCCCGCAATCTCACAGAGAGTTCAAACTTTAACTCTGTTTTCTTCTGATACTGTGCCTTAACCCTTTGTTGGCAGAATGTTCAGACATTCGCCTGTCAATGACTAGAGGTTCCAGGGTTCGCTCCCTGTAGAGCTCCACTTTTCTCCTCATTTTGACCAGAAAATCGAACTGAACATCTAGTTCTTTGAAGGGGGACAAAAAACCTAGTCGGACTCGTGTGCCTTCTAGCTGCGCACATTAAAGATCTCACTTTCCCAGGTCCCTCCCTATGAAGACCAATTAGCCTTCTTGTCTTTCTGAAGTCTTGGTAAAAAAAAAAAAAACGGTGGGGGTGGGGGTGAGGGTGCTGCACTGCAGCGGTGCACTGTCAGGGGGAAGAGCAACCCGAGTTTTACGTGGTATTGTCCACTGTGACAAAAGACATGAACATAAATAAGAACAAAAATATGAATCCAGGGAGAGGAGATGGGTACCACCCTCGTAATGCTGACCCGAGAAAAGTTGAGGTCTCTACCACCTCACTCCCCTACGACCCCAGGGTTATGGGACCTTAATGCAGGAAACTGGTAAAAGTTGGTGGACATGATGAGGGAGTCAAAGACTTAACCATTGAGCTAGTGTTGTGTAAATACTGGCATTTCTGTCAGATTAATCATGGTGTTTCAGATTACATGTAATATGCACAAAGTCCAAATGAGTTCCGAGAACAGGGCTACACAACAATCATGTACACTAACTTACCATCTGCTCCATTGGCAACCAAGATGTTGCTGTCAGCTGTGGAAACCATGTTACGCAGAGTGACTCGTTGCTGGAAAACAATAAAAAGAAAGACAGTGTAATTTATGTTATGCAGAGTGATTTATTGCTGGAAATCAATAAAAAGAAAGACAATAATTCAATATTGTTATGTATCGAACACAGTAGTATGACTCAGAACAATCAAACATCATAACATCATAATCACAGTGAATGGTACAGTGTGCAAAACCCAACGCATGGTGCAAGAATGCTAGTAGGATGTTACCTACACACCTTTCTCTGATCAAGTGTGTGTGTGTGTGTGTGTGTGTGTGTGTGTGTGTGTGTGTGTGTGTGTGTGTGAGTGTGGTGTGTGTGTGTGTGTGTGTTGTGTGTGTGTGTGTGTGTGTGTGTGTGTGTGTGTGTGTGTGTGTGTGTGGTGAGTGAGTGAGTGAGTGAGTGAGTGAGTGTGTGTATGTGTATGCACTGTGCATATATGTGTGTGTGTGTGCGTGTGTGTGTGTGTGTGTGTGTGTGTGTGTGTTGTGTGTGAGTGAGTGAGTGAGTGTGTGAGTGTATGTGTATGTGTATGCACATATGCACATGTGTGTGTGTGTGTGTGTGTGTGTGTGTGTGTGTGTGTGAGTGAGTGTGTGTGTATGTGTATGTGTGTGCACATGTGTGTGTGTGTGTGTGTATGTGTGTGTGTATTGTGTGTGTGTGTGTGTGGTGTGTGTGTGTGTGTGTGTGTGTGTGTGTGTGTGTGTGTGTGTGTGTGTGGTGTGTGTGTGTGTGTGTGTGTGTGTGTGTGTGTGTGTGTGAGTGTGTGTGTGTCTGTGTATGCACATGTGTACATATGTGTGCGTGTGTGTATGCATGCATGCTTGCCTGTGTGCATGTGTACAAAAACGTTATTTTGTCTTCCACTCCAACCTAATTATCAGCAGTAATTGCATATTGTAATGAAATGTCAAAAATGACTTGGACGTCAAAAATGACTTGGACAACAGAAATATATGACACAGTTACCAGACATTTATGTTTTCCCCTTGATTAGATTTCAATGCAGCTGTCACAAGGTGAGGCCCAATTAGACAGGCACAGAGGAATCAAAAAACAAAACAAACAAAAAACAGAATATGAAAGTTTTGTGCTGCCAATCCCTTTGTAGATTGATGAAGAGTTTCACTTGATTTTCAAATGCCCTAAATTATAAATCATTTTGTAATCAATTTTTGTATTCCAATGATCGATTGAAGTTTAGTCCACAAAAATATCTGTCGGTTAAATGGGTGTATTTATTGTGTAACTATAAATTTTGAAGGAACAAACTGTGTGATCACATTTTTTAAACTTATGAATATCCTATCACAAGAATTTCACATGTAATTCTTTCTGTTGGATTATTATGTGTTCTTTCTGCAGCATGTTGTTATGTCAGTTCTGTTGGGGAATTTTGTTTATTTATTGCTTTCCTCCATGCCTCTACTGGGGTTAACCCTATTACTGCCAACTGCCGATCAGATCGGCAGTTTGTCAGTGGTCTAACGTATTGCCGAGCAGATCGGCAGTTACTAAAATACGAAGCAAAACTTTCTGCTAGCTCAGTTTCTCATTTTCTTAATACATGTGAGCCACCAGGAACCCAGTCTAATCATTGTGACCTCTTCTGTGTTTAGAAAGTTGCTTTAGTTTACTCTTTTTTGGCAAAGTTTACACTAGAGTTTCGAATAGCATCCAAGATGGCTGCTCGAAAGTTCCCTCGTGATAGAAACCTGTTTGAAGCCTTTGAAAACACAGAAAGCGACTCTGAGGATGATTTTCAATTGGAAGATGATCAAGATAGAGACAGTTCTAGCGATAGTGATGTTGATCAAGACAATTTTATTCGTTCTGAGGACTCAGCTATCGCCAACAAAGCGAACGCCATAAGCAGCGTGAAACTGGGTCATCTGCCTGTGGAGATGGCCCCGTCGCTTCTACTAGTGCCAATATTTCTGATGAAAGACCTTCTATTGACTAAATTTAGCCCTAAGTGACTGAAAATAAGTAACAAAGACTCTGCCAAATGATTTCAGGTGAATTTATTCACAAGCTTTCAACAAGTTGGTTGGAAAAACATACACTGTCTCAGTACATCTGTTTTGGCGAGCGCTGCAAGATTACTACCTGTTGGTTACAAACCTTTGTTTCACACAAACACTGACTGAAAACTACCCCAAACTATATATTTTTGGAAAGTAGACAAACTAAACAATTTATTTATGCAAAAACAATGTTTATTCTTCTAAGTATGACCGAGTTGAGGGGTATCTATATTATATATTAGGTAATAAGTTTTGGCCATATTGGATTTTATTGATCATGTGACCCCATTTAGTATTATAATTTTCTTCTTTTTTTGCTTTCTTTGGTTAGTGTAGTCTATACCCTTTATGAAAATATATGGGTTGCCAGGGTTTGGGGTGAAATCAATGTCAAAATTCTGCTTTAAACATTGTAACCCAATTCGCAGTTTTCTCCCCCTGGCAAAACCATTGTTAACACTGGCAGTAGTAGGGTTAAAGGAACTAGTGAACTTTTGAACACTGAGTACTAAGTGTGAGTGTGGACACATGTGCACCCTTGCATGCATACGTACATGCAGGCATAAAAGAAAAGATGGCAAATCAAGAAGAATATAAGAACCCTCACCTTTTTTGTTTCATACAGGGACACCCCTATAGACAGCCCAGACACCACAAAGATACAGCCGGCATAGTAGTAGTACTCGTCAAACAACCACAGGGTTATACTGGCGATTTGGAAGATGTAGAATGGGGTCAACACCTGGAACAATACAATATGATAAAATACAACACAATACAAACAAGCAAGAAATAATACAATACAAACTGACCAATACAATATAATATAAACACCACAATATGATAAAATACAACACAATACAAACAAGCAAGAAATAATACAATACAAACTGACCAATACAATATAATATAAACACCACAATATGATAAAATACAACACAACACAATACAAACAAGCAAGAAATAATACAATACATACTGACCAATACAATATATATATAAACAACACAATATGATAAAATACAACACAATACAAACAAGCAAGAAATAATACAATACATACTGACCAATACAATATAATATAAACAACACAATATGACAAAATACAACACAACACAATACAAACAAGCAAGAAATAATACAATACATATTGACCAATACAATATAATATAAACAACACAATATGACAAAATACAACACAACACAATACAAACAAGCAAGAAATAATACAATACATACTGACCAATACAATATAATATAAACAACACAATATGATAAAATACAACACAACACAATACAAACAAGCAAGAAATAATACAATACATACTGACCAATACAATATAATATAAACAACACAATATGACAAAATACAACACAACACAATACAAACAAGCAAGAAATAATACAATACATATTGACCAACACAATATAATATAAACAACACAATATGATAAAATACAACACAACACAATACAAAACAAGAAATAATACAATACATACTGACCAATACAATATAATATAAACAACACAATATGACAAAATACAACACAACACAATACAAACAAGCAAGAAATAATACAATACAAACTGACCAATACAATATAATATAAAACAACACAATATGACAAAATACAACACAACACAATACAAACAAGCAAGAAATAATACAATACATATTGACCAACACAATATAATATAAACAACACAATATGATAAAATACAACAAAACACAACACAACACAATACAAACAAGCAAGAAATAATACAATACATACTGACCAATACAATATAATATAAACAACACAATATGATAAAATACAACACAACACAACACAATACAAACAAGCAAGAAATAATACAATACATACTGACCAATACAATATAATATAAACAACACAATATGATAAAATACAACACAACACAATACAAACAAGCAAGAAATAATACAATACATACTGACCAATACAATATAATATAAACAACACAATATGACAAAATACAACACAACACAATACAAACAAGCAAGAAATAATACAACACATACTGACCAATACAATATAATATAAACAACACAATATGACAAAATACAACACAACACAATACAAACAAGCAAGAAATAATACAATACAAACTGACCAATACAATATAATATAAACAACACAATATGATAAAATACAACACAACACAACACAATACAAACAAGCAAGAAATAATACAATACATACTGACCAATACAATATAATATAAACAACACAATATGATAAAATACAACACAACACAATACAAACAAGCAAGAAATAATACAATACATACTGACCAATACAATATAATATAAACAACACAATATGACAAAATACAACACAACACAATACAAACAAGCAAGAAATAATACAATACATACTGACCAATACAATATAATATAAACAACACAATATGACAAAATACAACACAACACAATACAAACAAGCAAGAAATAATACAATACATACTGACGAATACAATATAATATAAACACAATATGACAAAATACAACACAACACAATACAAACAAGCAAGAAATAATACAATACATACTGACCAATACAATATAATATAAACAACACAATATGACAAAATACAACACAACACAATACAAACAAGCAAGAAATAATACAATACATACTGACCAATACAATATAATATAAACAACACAATATGACAAAATACAACACAACACAATACAAACAAGCAAGAAATAATACAATACATACTGACCAATACAATATAATATAAACAACACAATATGATAAAATACAACACAACACAATACAAACAAGCAAGAAATAATACAATACATACTGACCAATACAATATAATATAAACAACACAATATGACAAAATACAACACAACACAATACAAACAAGCAAGAAATAATACAATACATATTGACCAATACAATATAATATAAACAACACAATATGATAAAATACAACACAACACAATACAAACAAGCAAGAAATAATACAATACATACTGACCAATACAATATAATATAAACAACACAATATGACAAAATACAACACAACACAATACAAACAAGCAAGAAATAATACAATACATACTGACCAATACAATATAATATAAACAACACAATATGACAAAATACAACACAACACAATACAAACAAGCAAGAAATAATACAATACATACTGACCAATACAATATAATATAAACAACACAATATGATAAAATACAACACAATACAAACAAGCAAGAAATAATACAATACATACTGACCAATACAATATAATATAAACAACACAATATGATAAAATACAACACAACACAATACAAACAAGAAATAATACAATACATACTGACCAATACAATATAATATAAACAACACAATATGATAAAATACAACACAATACAAACAAGCAAGAAATAATACAATACATACTGACCAATACAATATAATATAAACAACACAATATGATAAAATACAACACAATACAAACAAGCAAGAAATAATACAATACATACTGACCAATACAATATAATATAAACAACACAATATGATAAAATACAACACAACACAATACAAACAAGAAATAATACAATACATACTGACCAATACCGTATAATATAAACAACACAATATGATAAAATACAACACTACACATACAAACAAGAAAGAAATAATACAATACATACTGACCAATACAATATAATATAAACAACAGCAGAGTTATAGAGGTGAACTGGAAGATGTAGAATGGAGTCCACACCTGAAACAATATGATCCTATACAACACAATACTAATAGGCAAAGAACACTTATGATACAATACTATACAACACAACACAATACAACCGACCACAATGTTATACTGCCAGTCTGGAAGATGTAAAATGAGATCAACAAAATCTCCTGCTTTGGTGGCACTGACACCATGCTGCTCTTTCCATCTCCTCAACCAGCAACAAACTCAAGATCAATCAGTCCAAGTCCCAGTGTTAGGAAGTCCATGACAGCTAGTGATGTCAAGCCACTGTGGGACCACTAAGCAAAGGAGGCTCTGCACTGCAGCCTGCCCATTTTGGTGGTGTTCAATGGGAGTCTTGATCCAACATGTTTAGGACATTGCCTGATAAGTTCCCTACTACTGACAGTAATCACTCTGTTGTACAGCCAAGGTCAGTACATCCTGATAAGTTCCCTACTACTGACAGTAATCACTCTGTCGTACAGCCAAGGTCAGTACATCCTGATAAGTTCCCTACTACTGACAGTAATCACTCTGTTGTACAGCCAAGGTCAGTACATCCTGATAAGTTCCCTACTACTGACAGTAATCACTCTGTCGTACAGCCAAGGTCAGTACATCCTGATAAGTTCCCTACTACTGACAGTAATCACTCTGTTGTACAGCCAAGGTCAGTACATCCTGATAAGTTCCCTACTACTGACAGTAATCACTCTGTTGTACAGCCAAGGTCAGTACATCCAGATAAGTTCCCTACTACTGACAGTAATCACTCTGTTGTACAGCCAAGGTCAGTACATCCTGATAAGTTCCCTACTACTGACAGTAATCACTCTGTCGTACAGCCAAGGTCAGTACATCCTGATAAGTTCCCTACTACTGACAGTAATCACTCTGTCGTACAGCCAAAGTCAGTACATCCTGATAAGTTCCCTACTACTGACAGTAATCACTCTGTCGTACAGCCAAGGTCAGTACATCCTGATAAGTTCCCTACTACTGACAGTAATCACTCTGTCGTACAGCCAAGGTCAGTACATCCTGATAAGTTCCCTACTACTGACAGTAATCACTGTCGTACAGCCAAAGTCAGTACATCCTGATAAGTTCCCTACTACTGACAGTAACCACTGTCGTACAGCCAAAGTCAGTACATCCTGATAAGTTCCCTACTACTGACAGTAATCACTCTGTCGTACAGCCAAGGTCAGTACATCCTGATAAGTTCCCTACTAATGACAGTAATCACTCTGTCGTACAGCCAAGGTCAGTACATCCTGATAAGTTCCCTACTACTGAGAGTAATTACTGTCGTACAGCCAAAGTCAGTACATCCTGATAAGTTCCCTACTAATGACAGTAATCACTGTGTCGTACAGCCAAACTCAGTACATCCTGATAAGTTCCCTACTAATGACAGTAATCACTGTCATACAGCCAAGGTCAGTACATCCTGATAAGTTCCCTACTACTGACAGTAATCACTCTGTCGTACAGCCAAGGTCAGTACATCCTGATAAGTTCCCTACTAATGACAGTAATCACTGTCATACAGCCAAGGTCAGTACATCCTGATAAGTTCCCTACTACTGACAGTAATCACTCTGTCGTACAGCCAAAGTCAGTACATCCTGATAAGTTCCCTACTACTGACAGTAATCACTGTGTCTACAGCCAAAGTCAGTACATCCTGATAAGTTCCCTACTACTGACAGTAATCACTGTCTACAGCCAAGGTCAGTACATCCTGATAAGTTCCCTACTACTGACAGTAATCACTCTGTCGTACAGCCAAGGTCAGTACATCCTGATAAGTTCCCTACTACTGACAGTAATCACTCAGTCGTACAGCCAAGGTCAGTACATCCTGATAAGTTCCCTACTACTGACAGTAATCACTCTGTCGTACAGCCAAGGTCAGTACATCCTGATAAGTTCCCTACTACTGACAGTAATCACTCTGTCGTACAGCCAAGGTCAGTACATCCTGATAAGTTCCCTACTACTGACAGTAATCACTCAGTCGTACAGCCAAGGTCAGTACATCCTGATAAGTTCCCTACTACTGAGAGTAATCACTGTGTCTACAGCCAAGGTCAGTACATCCTGATAAGTTCCCTACTAATGACAGTAATCACTGTCGTACAGCCAAAGTCAGTACATCCTGATAAGTTCCCTACTACTGACAGTAATCACTCTGTCGTACAGCCAAGGTCAGTACATCCTGATAAGTTCCCTACTACTGACAGTAATCACTCTGTCATACAACCAAGGTCAGTACATCCTGATAAGTTCCCTACTACTGACAGTAATCACTCAGTCGTACAGCCAAACTCAGTACATCCTGATAAGTTCCCTACTACTGACAGTAATCACTGTCGTACAGCCAAGGTCAGTACATCCTGATAAGTTCCCTACTAATGACAGTAATCATTGTCATACAGCCAAGGTCAGTACATCCTGATAAGTTCCCTACTACTGACAGTAATCACTCTGTCGTACAGCCAAAGTCAGTACATCCTGATAAGTTCCCTACTACTGACAGTAATCACTCTGTCATACAGCCAAAGTCAGTACATCCTGATAAGTTCCCTACTACTGACAGTAATCACTCTGTCGTACAGCCAAGGTCAGTACATCCTGATAAGTTCCCTACTAATGACAGTAATCACTCTGTCATACAGCCAAGGTCAGTACATCCTGATAAGTTCCCTACTAATGACAGTAATCACTGTCATACAGCCAAAGTCAGTACATCCTGATAAGTTCCCTACTAATGACAGTAATCACTCAGTCGTACAGCCAAGGTCAGTGCATCCTGATACGGAGACCACCACTACATCCCTCCAATGATGGCCCCCCACCCTCCACCATGAACTGCCGACACCAAAACTCCAACCCAAGTTTAGCTCAGGCATGGAAGTGGAGAGGGAAACCAAAACTGAGGTCAGTGCAAGATCAGGACTTGAAGAGCTCCATAATCTAGGACAATCTCCACAATTCTAAAATGATTTTGGGCCTGAGGAGCGCCATAATCTAGGACAATCTCCACAATTCTAAAATGATTTCATGATAAATGCCGACGATGATCATGATGCTATGCAGTTGCATCTTGGTTTGAGGGTCAGGTTCATCGAGTTCAGAGCCAGGAGAATAATGACAACAACCACATACCATATATTTGTAGTCGGTAATATATCAGTTCCCTTAACACGAATTTTAACATGTATGGTGAAAGGTTGGCTGTTGTCCCATAACACCAAGGTTGTAGCAGAGTGAGATGGAGGAGACTTCAACTTTTCTCGGGGCCAGCATTATGAAGGCAGCCCTCATCTCCCCTCCCTCTCTACTTTACTTTTCCCTAACTTTGAAGAAAACCAGGCCCACACCCCATAGCTGGGTATACTGGACAATGCACACACATATATTGTACAAAATGACAAATAACACTACATACACACTGGTTCACTCGGAACATCATATTAAAAAAAAACGATACTGAAGTCTTGCTATAAAGAGTATTACCACCATCCACCTATGGCTGATCAGTAGTCGGTATGGTGTGACCATTTGTATTAATTTACCTCCTCAATGAAGAGTTTCCAGTAGGACCTGACATCGATGTCAATGGCATTCTCTCCATAGACAATCAACCTGCAAACACAATGATCTTATGGAATGGGGTGTTATTTCACACATGTATACACACAATCTGTCTTATGTTCCTGGCAAACACAAATGATCTTACAGAACAGGGTGTTACTTCACATATACGCAATATGTCTAATATTCCCAACAAGCTTACTTCAAGAGCAAAATTGTATTTTTTCAAACATTTGAACAATGGCTGCTCTCTCTCTCTCTCTCTCTCTCTCTCTCTCTCTCTCTCTCTCTCTCTCTCTCTCTCTCTCTCTCTCTCCACAGCTTTCCACAGGTATTTTCCTGAAGAGACAAAAAAAGTGTCGTTTTGGCTCGTCCTTCATTCGTTCTGTCCATGACTTAGTTGTGTACATTCTTCCAGTTGTAAACTCAGGAATCACACTTGCTTGGTACTCCTGTGGGTGAAGGGCAGAGTTTTCTGATCTCCCAGCTCAACATATGTGAAGACTTCTTAATGCCTGAACCAACTGTATGTCTATATACACAATAAACATCAAATACCGAGTTAACCTTTTGACTCCCGCACCCTATCCAACTGCAAAAACATAACCCTTTGACTCCCTCACCTTATCCACCAGCTGGCAGGAAGCTGTGGATAGGGTGAAGGAATCAAAGGGTTAAGTTTTTGCTCTGCTAGTAGCATGGTTGACAATGCAGGATGCTGATGGACAGGGTGCGGGAGTCAAAGGGTTAAAGATCATTTAAGTCATGACTGTGTTTTGTGACTTATGGAAACTCTAAACATCCAACATGGACACCCTGAAAACAGAATATGAACATGACTTTTAGTTTTAATGGCAGGCTATCTATACACACACACACAATATATATATACATACATAAAAACAGTTGCATATAAAAATCCACTTGTGTATTTGACAACACGCAGAGTTGCAGTCCAAGTAATGAGAAGAAAAACGAGAAATCATACATAGAATGAAATTCTGTCACAATCAAAATCATCATACCATGTATACTTTTAAACCATTCCAGCATCAACGAACCACCTGTACGTACCTGACCTTGTCCAGCAACAAGTTCCACTCACCTGCTCATTCGCTGTTCATGAGTCAGCCCATGGATACTGTCCACGATTTTCTTGCACGTGGTGTTTGTGGACAAATCTCTGCAACACACACAAGTCACACCATGCAGTGTGTTTCCCCAGTTACATCCTGGCCTGAGGGACTGAAATCTCTAGACAAAAACTGCACAGGCACTGGAGGTCATGCAAAGAAGTTCAACTTTGAAAGGAGGTGGGTTGGAGCTTCTAAATGTTTATGGCGGAGCGCTGAGTCCCATGCAGGAGATAAAACTATGGCAGAAAGGAAACTACAGCTTTGTATCATTCTGTGTCAAAATCACAATGCAAAAAACACACTACATAGGAAACAAAGACAAATAACAATCTTTCCACTGTCACACTTTTGAACAAAGTCAAAACTAAAGATCTTATCTGTTGATTGATCAAGGCTGCCTTGCTAGGCTTATAAATGTATATGTGATTGTTATGTTATAATTGTACACATGATTGTTATATTACTGTACATTCTTTCACACATCAAATAAAATGAAGTGGGGAAAAGCCAGACAATGAAAACAACAACAACAACAACAACAACAACAACTGATTACAACAAACAACACTACTTTTTAAAGAAGCAGATCCCAACAGAGCGTACTACAAGTATCAAAGCTCCCTGATAATATCACCTTTAACTTCTGCACCATATCATCAATTGCAGAAACTTAACCCTTTAATTTCCTCATCCTATCCACCAGTGGATAGGGTGAGGGAGTCAGAGGGTTAAGATTCTGCTTTGCTAGCATGGTTGACAATGCAGGATGCTGGTGGACAGGGTGCAGGAGCCTAAGAGTTAAATAAATAACATGAACAGAATCAAAAGTGTCAAACTTCTGCTGTACAATTTTCGCACCAATTTTAAATCAGACACCAGTGGTACCAACTATGCACAACGTACACAGGAAGTCTCAATATTTAAAAGGATGTGCATTTTCATAAGTTTGAAAGAAGTGGAAATATCATATACTGGTGCATATAAACTGGCAGTATACATGCAACCTGTATAACTGCCTTCTTTATACAATCACATCAAGCAAGCTGATACAACACTTGCCACATCTGTGCTATTTAACATTTAAATGTATACATACACACATAAAATACACACACTTACGCATATGCACATGCATACATGAACACACACACACATACATGCGCGCGCACACACACACACATACATGCGCGCGCACCACACACACACACACCACACACACATATCCCACCACCACAACCACACACTCACATTCACACACACACACATTCACACACACACACACAAACACATATATGCACGTGGCCCCACACACACACACACACCACGCAAACATATACCACACCACACACACCACACACACACACACACACACACACAACACACACACACACACACACACACACACACACACACACACACACAACCCTACACACACACTTACTCCAGCTCCTTGAAGGTTCTCCTTTGAGGGTCCCAGATGTAGCGGTAGTGCTGATAGTCAAAGCATCGCAAATGGCCACCATCCCCTGTCGCCGTACTGATGAGCTGGTCCCGGTCACCAACATCCACTTGTGGTTCGCTGGCCCCATCCGCCTCTTGGTACGACACGGATGCATCATAACTGCACAACAACAAAAACATTCAGTGTTCGCTGGCCCCATCCGCCTCTTGGTATGAGACGGATGCATCATAACTGCACAACAACAAAAACATTCAGTGTTCGCTGGCCCCATCCGCCTCTTGGTATGACACGAACATATCACAACAGCACAACACACTCAGTGGTTCACTGGCCCCATCGGCATCCTGGTACAACAGACACACAAATGCACAACAACACATCACAAACTGCACAACAACAAACACACTCAGTGACCTATTCTGACACAAGTATAACAAGGCGCATGGCAACCACGTTTCAGTGTAGTTACCACGTGTCTGTCATACTCATGTCAAAATAGATCACCGAGTGTTTATTGTTGTAACTACAATAACACACTAAAGACAGGAACCAGAAGATCAAGTAAACCAAAAAGGATGCGTATATCAATACAACAAGACAAGACAAGCGCAAATTTTCAGCCAACCGGCCTTTGTCAAACGCGAATGCATGATCACAAACAGACACCAAACAACGGATAATAAGGAAAGGACTAAAACTTCCCTGCAGCCTCGTCCCGTGGATAAAAAGGGACTAAATGAAATGCCAATGTGTCTATGAGCAGTGGTAAAAAGTGGGGAGAGGGGAGGCAACTATGATGTCAAAGGGGAAGTGAGATGAGTTCTGCAATTTGAAAAGTGGACATGCCATATCGGTATTGCCCTGTTCTGAAGAGGGTCCAGGGCTACAACCAAGAGGTAAGGCTGACGGGAATGGATCGTGCCCAGTGCAATGAATCCAGTAGACCTGGGAACAGGAAGAAACATGATATGGCATTCCTGAATTCTGTTGCGTAATTATTTTACTTATGGTTTGTCACTGAGACCATACGGTTTGCGCGTTCCAAGTTTATTTATGAGATGGGATTCTCTGTCTTTCCTGTCTATGGTGCTGTTATTGTATAGAAGAAGCCACAGACCTTTCACTAGGATGTCATTGACTGAGTGGTCTGATGCTGGTGTAACACATCGGAAGTACTCCCTAAGCCAAATTTACTCGAGTAAAATGCTCATACGCAGATTTTACTCCTTTCACAAGAAAAGTACTCACCACACACACGCCAGAACTATTCCCACGTGAGATTTTACTCCCCCTCTGTTCCACTCATTATTTTCATATGTATGGGCAAGGGAAAGCACTCCGTCACATAAAACGGGTCATATAAAAGGGATGTACTCACTTTGTTTCTTACATAATCAATGTAAAAGGTGAATAACTACAGAGAGAACAAGCATGCCATCACACCCCGAGTCAGCGAGTGAGCCAACAGACACAGAGACACAAATGCATGCACGCTCGTCTGCACATATACACACACACATGCGAGCGTGCAAATACATATATGTACATGTACACACACGTGCAACCAGGTCATCATCATAATATGCTCTCTATAATTTTCCATTGCTTTTATTCTTTCTCCCCATTTACAGCCGTGTGCGTGTGCGTGTGTGTGTGTGTGTGTGTGTGTGCGTGCGTGCGTGCGTGCGTGCGTGCGTGTGTGCGTGCGTGTGTGTGTCTGTTTTAGCGCTTAGATTTGATTTTATCAAGATTTTGCGCTATATAAAATATTGTATATTATTATTATATTATCATCATCAGGTGCCTTGCCGCATGGCGTTGGCGATTATGGACTTCCGTCTGTCTCTTATCACTTGTTGCTTCAAGCATCTCTTCCACCCTCCTGCAACCATGTATGCATGCATTACTCACAGAATGCACACAGGCTTCAAGTGGCAGTGGAAGCACGGTTTTTATTTTTCTTTAATTTCTTTTTCACATCTTTTCAGTTAGGGTAATATACAAGACTGTCGTACAAGTCTTAAACTGTGTCAATCCTGAACAGCCCTGAAGTTGTCACAAACTGAGATAACAGTGTTCAGTGATAAAATATGAAATACCCGAATGCAAATCCGTTTTTCTTACACATACATTTGGCCTACAGTTTATTGAACTCACAGTAGTGGAAATCGAGGTGTTATTACTTTTCAAACACTGCTGCCCATGCATGTTTAACCCTGTAACTCCCGCAGCCTGTCCACCAGTATCCTTCATTGTCAACCATGTTTACATAGCAAAAACTTAACCCTTTGACTCTCTCATCCTATCCACCAGCTTCCTACAGGAAGCTGGTGGATAGGGTGAGGGAGTCAAAGGGTTAAGTTTTTGCAGTTGGTGGAAAGGGTGCGGGAGTCAAAGGGTTAATGATAATAATAAATCATTCTTGTACAGCGCTAGTCTTCACATTCATCTGGACTCACTGTGCCACACACACAGCACTAATACGTCACAGTGCACACAGACATCAAAATACACATTAATAAACACACACAAATAAGTACATACCAACAATACCCAACCCTATGTTCACATATACACCTTTGATCATATAAACGCATACGCACATCAATGAATACACAATGTCATAGATGTGGAATGCACACTGGTGAATAAGCATCCATGATATCAACAACAGAAGACCTTGTGAACAGTTAAGTTTAACCCTTTTGACTCCTGTACCCTATCCACCAACCGCAAAAACTTAACCCTTCAACTCCCTCATCCTGTGAGGGAGTCAAAGGGTTAAAGTTTTGGTTTGCTGGCAAGGTTGCCAATGCAGGATGCTGGTGAATAGGGTGAGGGAGTCAAAGGGTTAAAGTTTTGGTTTGCTAGCAAGGTTGCCAATGCAGGATGCTGGTGGACACGGTGAGGGAGTCAAAGGGTTAGTTGTGGTTTGCTAGCAAGGTTGCCAATGCAGGATGCTGGTGAATAGGGTGAGGGAGTCAAAGGGTTAAACTGAGACAAGAAAAGCAAAACCGTGGGCAGATCCTTCTGTGGCCAGTTCCTAACACATGGATGATGACACTGAAAGCACACTCACTCACTGATTTAAAATTACGGTTTAATTACATAATAATTACAATATTTAATTACAATATTTATATAGCGCAAAATCTTGATAAAATCAAATCTAAGCGCTGAAACAGACGCACGCACGCACGCGCGTGCGCGTGAGCACACACACACACACACACACACACACACACACACACACACACACACACACACACACACACACACACACACACACACACACACACACACACACACGCATGGCTATAAATGGGGAGAAAGAATAAAAGCAATAAAAGCAAGAATAAAAGCAATGGAAAATTATAGAGAGCATATCATATACGATTATATATTATAACAATGTGATTCCCCTCCGAGCGGAGACAGGCTGCAGAGGGGGGGGGGGGGGGGGGTTGAGTGAGGTTAGGATTTTATGCAGAGGAGAAAAGATGAGTTTTGAGAGCGGACTTGAAGGAGACAAAAGTAGGTTGCTGACGGACTGAGAGAGGAAGTTTGTTCCAGGAGAGTGGACCAGAAACAGAGAAGGCTCGTGGACCATAGGTATTGAGCTTAGTGCGTGGAAAGAAAAAAAGTCAGAGGATCGGAGGCAGAGCGGAGGGTACGTGAGGGAACATAGATCTCAAGTAGGCTTGACAGGTAATCGGGGGCTGCATTATTGAGGCTTTTGTAGCACATGGTGTCTAGTTTGTACTGTATGCGCTTTGATACAGGGAGCCAGTGAAGTTATGCCAGGAGAGGAGATATGTGGTCAGCTTTTTTCTTTTTGAGTACAAGGACATACAGCATTGTTTTGAATGCACTGTAGGAGTGAATGGTGGAGGCAGGAAGACCAGACAGGAGTGAATTGCAATAGCAATGCGAGACATTATGAAGGAGAGAACGAGTTTTGCAGTTGTTTCGACAGAGAGATACTTCCTGATCAGGCTTATACGATGGAGATGATAGTAGCAAGATCTGGCAGTTTGAGAAACAAAGTTGTTCATGGAGAGGGTAGAGTCAATGCAGACACCAAGGTTTTTAGCTGAATCAGAAATTGGGACTGATGTGTTACATAATGGGAGAGAAAGAGGAGGCAGCTGAGAAAGTTTCTGACGGGTGCCAATGAGGATAGCTTCTGTCTTGTCGTCATTAAGCTGAAGTCTACTGTGTGTCATCCAGTTCTTAATGTCCGAGTAACACTCAGTGGTGCGAGTCAACAGGCGCTGTATATTATCAGGTGAGTCACTGTCTTGAAGTTGGGTGTCATCAGCATAGAAGTGGTGTTTTATAGAGTGGGAGTTGATGATGGTGGACAGGGGGGAGGTGTAAAGAGTGAAAAGAACAGGGCCAAGGACAGATCCTTGTGGAACACCACAGGTCAGGTATGCAAGTTAAGAGTAAGTGCCATTGATGAGAACAGTTTGTTTTCTGTTTGATAGATATGAAGTGAACCAGGAGAGAGCAATGTCAGAGATGCCAAAAGTATGATGAAGTCTAGAAAGGAGAATACCATGGTCAATGGTATCAAAGGCTGCAGACAGATCAAGGAGTGTGAGGAGAGAGACTTTGCCAGTATCAGTTGCAAGGAGGATGATTGTTGAGAATGTGTAGTAGGGCAGTTTCAGTGCTATGGCACTGGCGGTAGGCTGACTGGAAAGGATTGAGGAGATTGTTGGCAGACAGGTGAGAGTTCAGCTGGTTGAGGACGACTTTTTCAAGCAGTTTTGACAAGAAAGAGAGATTAGAGATAGGCCAGTAATTTTTCAGTTCATTTGGGTCTAAATTGTGTTTCTTGAGGAGAGGGTGAACAACAGCAGCCTTGAAAGAATCTGGGACAGTTCCAGTTTGAAGAGAAGTGTTGATGATGTCAGTGATGAATGGGAGGAGAGTAGGGAGACAGTCGAGTTGAGAGAACCTGGAAGAGGATCCAGTTCGCAGGTTTTGAACGACATGGATCTGATTGTGTTGAAAATTTCTTCTTGTGAGACTGGGGAAAAAGTAGTAAGAGGTGTGCCAGAGAAGGAAGGGTCAGGTGGGCATGGTTGACTGGCTGTCCTGTCAAGCCTGTCACGAAGAGTTTGTATTTTGGTGGTGAAATACTTAAAGAATACAGATGGGAGTTCTTCATTTGTATGTTTTGTTGGGAGAGGTAAATCTTTTCGTGTGCCAAGGAGATGATTCATGGTTGTAAAGAGTTCTTTTGAAGAAGAGGCATTCAGGATTTTGGTTTGGAAATAGCTTGTTTTTGCAGATGCAATGAGGGTGGATACTTTTGTTTTAGAGTGAAGTTGCCTGTGTACAGTGAGTTTGGATTTGCGCCAGCGGCGCTCTGCTCTGTGGCGGGCACATTTTGCACAGGCAATCTCATGAGTGAGCCAGGGGTAGGGGGGCGGTCAGGTACAAGACGGGTTGTGGCTGGAGCATGAGTGTCCAGAAGATGGTGGAGAGTAGTATAGAATTCATCGGCAAGGTTATGTGACTTTTCAGAAAGGAGACGGGAGGCATCAGATGAAAATGTGGAGAGGTCGATAGATTTGAGATTGCGTCGAGTCACTGTGCGCGTGGTACGGGAAGGAGGAGAAATGTCAAGAGAACAGAGAATTGCAGAGTGGGTCAGATGGAAGGGCTGAAGTTAGACGGGTAGAAAGAACTAAGCAGTTGTCAGTAGCTGAATTGTGGTGATCACGAGAAATGATCCAGTCAAGAATGTGACCTTTTTGATGGGTTGGTTCAGAAATGTGTTGAGTCATATTGTGATTGGACAGAGAGTTGATGATATGTCTTGTGTCATAACGTGATGTTGTCATAGTGGACATTGATGTCACCTAGAATGATGAGATTTCCAGGTAAGAGGCAGTAGTGGTCAAGCAGTTGGTCAAAGTCAGAGAGAAACGTGGATGTGGTGAGTTTGTTGGCAGAGCTAGGTGGGGGTCGATAGACACAGGAGAAGGTGATGGGGTGAGGGGTGGATTGGAAGGATACTTCAACGTGCTCAAAAGAAGGATGGGAGAAAGGCAGAGACTGCGAGAAAGATAGGCGGGAATGGAGTGAGTCGTTGTAGAGGATGGTGATACCGCCACCTCGGGATGAGCGATGGAAAGAAGCAAGCCTGTAACCACTCGGAGTGAGGCTAGCATGTATAGGTTCATGACCAAGGGGGTTAAGCCATGTCTCTGTGATAAAAGCAATGTCAACATGCTCATCTGCGATAAAGTCAGCAATGACTTCGGCTTTGCCATCCTTGCATGTTGACTGAGTATTAAAAAGGCACAGTTTTAGTTTATCACAGTCATATGGTGGTGGCCGAGGTGGCGACGAAGGCGGCACCGACGGGACAAAAGACGAAGGCGACACCAGCGGGGCAGAAGACGAAGGCAGCAACGACGGAGCAGAAGACAAAAGGCGGCACCCGCTGGACAGAAACTTTTTTTGTTGTTAATGAGAATCAGCCCAAGTGTAAAGGTGATATGAAAGATAAGGTGGTAAAGATCCATCAATACGGCAATATGCAGGCTAATGTATGCAAATTTATGTACATGACTTAGTAAGGGTTTTGATGGTAACAACAGTGCAGTTCAAACTTGTAGTAGAATGTTTTTACCAGTGACGTCAATTGCCTCTGTATTTTCCTTCACGATTAGGAAGCATTTCTGCATTGTAAACCTAAGCGAGATGTGCTGTATTGTTCTGGCAATGACAATTAGCCATCTTACTGAGGAATTTACAAGATTTGGAAGAGACATCAGAACCATCTTTCCTGAACTAATGTCAACCAATGTTGCGAATACTGTCCAATGACAATTCAGCAATTTGCATATTCACATGGTAAACCAATCCAAGTTGCAAACTAACTGTCAAAATATAATTACCAATCCAAGTTGCAAACTACTGTCAACCAATCCAAGTTGCAAACTAACTGTCAACCAATCCAAGTTGCAAACTAACTGTCAACCAATCCAAGTTGCAAACTCACTGTCAACCAATCCAAGTTGCAAACTAACTGTCAACCAATCCAAGTTGCAAACTCACTGTCAACCAATCCAAGTTGCAAACTAACTGTCAACCAATCCAAGTTGCAAACTCACTGTCAACCAATCCAAGTTGCAAACAACTAAACATCAGTTGCAACCACTGTCACAATCCAAGTTGCAAACTCACTGCAACATCAGTTCAACTCACTGTCACCAATCCAAGTTGCAAACTCACTGTCAACCAATCCAAGTTGCAAACTCACTGTCAACCAATCCAAGTTGCAAACTAACTGTCAACCAATCCAAGTTGCAAACTAACTGTCAACCAATCCAAGTTGCAAACTCACTGTCAACCAATCCAAGTTGCAAACTAACTGTCAACCAATCCAAGTTGCAAACTCACTGTCAACCAATCCAAGTTGCAAACTCACTGTCAACCAATCCAAGTTGCAAACTAACTGTCAACCAATCCAAGTTGCAAACTAACTGTCAACCAATCCAAGTTGCAAACTCACTGTCAACCAATCCAAGTTGCAAACTAACTGTCAACCAATCCAAGTTGCAAACTCACTGTCAACCAATCCAAGTTGCAAACTCACTGTCAACCAATCCAAGTTGCAAACTCACTGTCAACCAATCCAAGTTGCAAACTAACTGTCAACCAATCCAAGTTGCAAACTCACTGTCAACCAATCCAAGTTGCAAACTAACTGTCAACCAATCCAAGTTGCAAACTCACTGTCAACCAATCCAAGTTGCAAACTCACTGTCAACCAATCCAAGTTGCAAACTCACTGTCAACCAATCCAAGTTGCAAACTAACTGTCAACCAATCCAAGTTGCAAACTAACTGTCAACCAATCCAAGTTGCAAACTCACTGTCAACCAATCCAAGTTGCAAACTAACTGTCAACCAATCCAAGTTGCAAACTCACTGTCAACCAATCCAAGTTGCAAACTCACTGTCAACCAATCCAAGTTGCAAACTCACTGTCAACCAATCCAAGTTGCAAACTAACTGTCAACCAATCCAAGTTTTGAGGTAAAGACTGGCATCACTTGTGTTCTGTCTGTGCAAAGCTTTAGTTTTCTGCTGTTCATCCGGGGCAACACAGCATCAATACATGTCTGAACACTAATCTGAACAGTGGAGATATCATTTGAGGAAAAACTTTTAAACTGTTCTGTGTCATCTGCATATTTATGGTATCACAACCATGTGAAGCCATTATGTCAGACACGGGCTGTGGCTAAATTATAAACAAAACAGGTCCAAAACAGAACCTTGATGGACGCCATACAAGAGAAGGCAAGGAGCAGACTACCATCAACCCTTTGACTCCCTTATCCTGACTACCAACATCCTGCATTGTCAACCATACTTGCAAAGCAAAAACTTAACCCTCTTGACTTATTTACCCTATTCACCAGCTTCGACAGGGTAAGGGAGTCAAAGGGTTAAGTTTTTGCAGTTAACGGACAGGGTGCGGGAATCAAAGGATTAATAATGATGCACTGGAAGCACTTGCTGATGTAAGAGATAAACCACTTAAGAGTGGTGCCCAAAATCTAAAGTAACTTTTAGCCTCTTCAGTAAAATGGAACAATCAAGTGTATCATCAAACATGAATTTTCTTGACTTCAGATGTTCAGTGAACTGAAAAAGTTCAAAAGTGTTTATACACTATCTCAAGTGAAATATATGTCTTGAGAAACAACATATGAAGATAATGAAATCAGAATCTTCTCTTAAGTAACATTTATATCAACAAGGTGTTTTCTTCAAAGTAAACATCATGTGTTCTGTTAAGTTCTCTTGTCCCTAGACCTGTCTCTCAATTCTTTTGCCAACAGCACACACATTCCCCACCCAAATCCATCCCTTGATTCTGATGAAATAAAACACATGTTGCCTTTTTTCTCTGGTTCCTGTTCTTAATCAGCAGTTTCTACATGGCCGACCAAAATTTTTAAAGATAAAGGGAACCGTCACTAATCAGTACACAATCAGTCATAAAGGGAACCGTCACTAATCAGTACACAATCTATCATAAAGGGAACCGTCACTAATCAGTACACAATCTATCATAAAGGGAACCGTCACTAATCAGTACACAATCTATCATAAAGAGAACCATCACTAATCAGTACGCAATCAATCATAAAGGGAACCGTCACTAATCAGTACACAATCTATCATAAAGAGAACCGTCACTAATCAGTACGCAATCAATCATAAAGGGAACCGTCACTAATCAGTACACAATCAGTCATAAAGGGAACCGTCACTAATCAGTACACAATCTATCATAAAGAGAACCATCACTAATCAGTACGCAATCTATCATAAAGAGAACCGTCACTAATCAGTACGCAATCAATCATAAAGGGAACCGTCACTAATCAGTACGCAATCAATCATAAAGGGAACCGAAACTAATCAGTACACAATCAGTCATAAAGAGAACCGTCACTAATCAGTACACAATCTATCATAAAGGGAACCGTCACTAATCAGTACACAATCTATCATAAAGAGAACCGTCATAATCAGTACACAATCTATCATAAAGGGAACCGTCACTAATCAGTACACAATCAGTCATAAAGGGAACCGTCACTAATCAGTACACAATCTATCATAAAGGGAACCGTCACTAATCAGTACACAATCAGTCATAAAGAGAACCGTCACTAATCAGTACACAATCTATCATAAAGGGAACCGTCACTAATCAGTACACAATCTATTATAAAGAGAACCGTCACTAATCAGTACACAATCTATCATAAAGAGAACCGTCACTAATCAGTACACAATCTATCATAAAGAGAACCGTCACTAATCAGTACACAATCTATCATAAAGAGAACCGTCACTAATCAGTACACAATCTATCATAAAGAGAACCGTCACTATCAGTACACAATCTATCATAAAGGGAACCGTCACTAATCAGTACACAATCTATCATAAAGAGAACCGTCACTAATCAGTACACAATCAGTCATAAAGAGAACCATCACTAATCAGTACACAATCAGTCATAAAGGGAACCGTCACTAATCAGTACACAATCTATCATAAAGAGAACCGTCACTAATCAGTACACAATCTATCATAAAGAGAACCGTCACTAATCAGTACACAATCTATCATAAAGAGAACCGTCACTAATCAGTACACAATCTATCATAAAGAGAACCGTCACTAATCAGTACACAATCAATCATAAAGGGAACCGTCACTAATCAGTACACAATCAATCATAAAGGGAACCATCACTAATCAGTACACAATCTATCATAAAGAGAACCGTCACTAATCAGTACACAATCAGTCATAAAGAGAACCGTCACTAATCAGTACACAATCAGTCATAAAGAGAACCGTCACTAATCAGTACACAATCAATCATAAAGGGAACCATCACTAATCAGTACACAATCTATCATAAAGAGAACCGTCACTAATCAGTACACAATCTATCATAAAGGGAACTATCACTAATCAGTACACAATCTATCATAAAGGGAACCATCACTAATCAGTACACAATCTATCATAAAGAGAACCATCACTAATCAGTACACAATCTATCATAAAGGGAACTATCACTAATCAGTACACAATCTATCATAAAGGGAACCATCACTAATCAGTACACAATCTATCATAAAGAGAACCGTCACTAATCAGTACACAATCTATCATAAAGAGAACCGTCACTAATCAGTACACAATCTATCATAAAGAGAACCATCACTAATCAGTACACAATCAGTCATAAAGGGAACCGTCACTAATCAGTACACAATCTATCATAAAGGGAACCGTCACTAATCAGTACACAATCTATCATAAAGAGAACCATCACTAATCAGTACACAATCTATCATAAAGAGAACCGTCACTAATCAGTACACAATCTATCATAAAGAGAACCATCACTAATCAGTACACAATCAGTCATAAAGAGAACCATCACTAATCAGTACACAATCAGTCATAAAGGGAACCGTCACTAATCAGTACACAATCAGTCATAAAGGGAACCGTCACTAATCAGTACACAATCAGTCATAAAGAGAACCGTCACTAATCAGTACACAATCAGTCATAAAGAGAACCGTCACTAATCAGTACACAATCAGTCATAAAGAGAACCGTCACTAATCAGTACACAATCAGTCATAAAGAGAACCGTCACTAATCAGTACACAATCTATCATAAAGAGAACCGTCACTAATCAGTACACAATCATCATAAAGAGAACCGTCACTAATCAGTACACAATCTATCATAAAGAGAACCGTCACTAATCAGTACACAATCAATCATAAAGAGAACCGTCACTAATCAGTACACAATCTATCATAAAGAAAACCGTCACTAATCAGTACACAATCTATCATAAAGGGAACCGTCACTAATCAGTACACAATCTATCATAAAGGGAACTGTCACTAATCAGTACACAATCAATCATAAAGAGAACCGTCACTAATCAGTACACAATCAGTCATAAAGGGAACCGTCACTAATCAGTACACAATCAGTCATAAAGAGAACCGTCACTAATCAGTACACAATCAGTCATAAAGAGAACCGTCACTAATCAGTACACAATCAATCATAAAGAGAACCGTCACTAATC
This sequence comes from Monoplex corrugatus, assembly GCA_030674185.1. Lineage (NCBI taxonomy): Eukaryota > Metazoa > Mollusca > Gastropoda > Littorinimorpha > Ranellidae > Monoplex > Monoplex corrugatus. The sequence continues at coordinate 82,104,897 of JAPXFY010000015.1, forward strand.
AGTACACAATCAGTCATAAAGGGAACCGTCACTAATCAGTACACAATCTATCATAAAGAGAACCATCACTAATCAGTACACAATCTATCATAAAGAGAACCGTCACTAATCAGTACACAATCTATCATAAAGAAAACCGTCACTAATCAGTACACAATCTATCATAAAGGGAACCGTCACTAATCAGTACACAATCTATCATAAAGAGAACCATCACTAATCAGTACAAAATCTATCATAAAGAGAACCGTCACTAATCAACTTTCTCAGCTGCCTCCTCTTTCTCTCCCATTATGTAACACATCAGTCCCAATTTCTGATTCAGCTAAAAACCTTGGTGTCTGCATTGACTCTACCCTCTCCATGAACAACTTTGTTTCTCAAACTGCCAGATCTTGCTACTATCATCTCCATCGTATAAGCCTGATCAGGAAGTATCTCTCTGTCGAAACAACTGCAAAACTCGTTCTCTCCTTCATAATGTCTCGCATTGACTATTGCAATTCACTCCTGTCCGGTCTTCCTGCCTCCACCACTCACATCCTACAGCGCATTCAAAACAATGCTGCACGCCTTGTACTCAAAAAGAAAAAAGCTGACCACATATCTCCTCTCCTGGCACAACTTCACTGGCTCCCTGTATCAAAGCGCATACAGTACAAACTAGACACCATGTGCTACAAAAGCCTCAATAACGCAGCCCCCGATTACCTGTCAAGCCTACTTGAGATCTATCTTCCCTCACGTACCCTCCGCTCTGCCTCCAATCCTCTGACTTTTCGCTTTCCACGCACTAAGCTCAATACCTACGGTCCACGAGCCTTCTCTGTTTCTGGTCCACTCTCCTGGAACAAACTTCCTCTCTCAGTCCATCAGCAACCTACTTTTGTCTCCTTCAAGTCCGCTCTCAAA
>JAPXFY010000015.1:82110808-82113308 GCA_030674185.1 Monoplex corrugatus
TTTGAGTTTGTTATTTGTCATTTCTTGTTCATATGTTTACACTTGACAAGGGCCAGTTGGTCAAAACTTTGCACCTGTCATGTCTTGTAATATTAAATACACCATCTTGATTCTACTTTTGTGTTTTTCTGGTTGACATACATATATGTCACGATGTACAGTTCAACCATAATTCCAAAATTCTTTTCACTGCTTTTCAAGTCCTGCAGTGAACAAACACTTCATGAAATCAGAAAACTGCATGATGAACACAGAGCTGTACTCTGTGAACTGACACTGTATGACAGAGCTGTACTCTAACTGTGAACTGACACTGTATGACAGAGCTGTACTCTGTGAACTGACACTGTATGACAGAGCTGTACTCTAACTGTGAACTGACACTGTATGACAGAGCTGTACTCTAACTGTGAACTGACACTGTATGACAGAGCTGTACTTTGTGAACTGACACTGTATGACAGAGCTGTACTCTGTGAACTGACACTGTATGACAGAGCTGTACTTTGTGAACTGACACTGTATGACAGAGCTGTACTCTAATTGTTAAATGACACTGTATGACAGAGCTGTACTCTAATTGTTAACTGACACTGTATGACAGAGCTGTACTCTAATTGTTAACTGACACTGTATGACAGAGCTGTACTCTAATTGTTAAATGACACTGTATGACAGAGCTGTACTTTAACTGTTAACTGACACTGTATGACAGAGCTGTACTCTAACTGTGAACTGACACTGCATGACAGAGCTGTACTCTAACTGTTAACTGACACTGCATGACAGAGCTGTACTCTGAACTGACACTGTATGACAGAGCTGTACTCTGTGAACTGACACTGTATGACAGAGCTGTACTCTTTGAACTGACACTGTATGACAGAGCTGTACTCTGTGAACTGACACTGTATGACAGAGCTGTACTCTGTGAACTGACACTGTATGACAGAGCTGTACTCTGTGAACTGACACTGTATGAAGAGCTGTACTCTAACTGTGAACTGACACTGTATGACAGAGCTGTACTCTAACTGTGAACTGACACTGTATGACAGAGCTGTACTCTAACTGTGAACTGACACTGTATGACACAGCTGTACTTTAACTGTTAACTGACACTGAATGACAGAGCTGTACTCTAACTGTTAAATGACACTGAATGACAGAGCTGTACTTTAACTGTTAAATGACACTGTATGACAGAACTGTACTCTGTGAACTGACACTGTATGACAGAGCTGTACTCTAACTGTGAACTGACACTGTATGACAGAGCTGTACTCTAACTGTGAACTGACACTGCATGACAGAGCTGTACTCTGTGAACTGACACTGTATGACAGAGCTGTACTCTGTGAACTGACACTGTATGACAGAGCTGTACTCTGTGAACTGACACTGTATGACAGAGCTGTACTCTGTGAACTGACACTGTATGACAGAGCTGTACTCTGTGAACTGACACTGTATGACAGAGCTGTACTCTGTGAACTGACACTGTATGACAGAGCTGTACTCTGTGAACTGACACTGTATGACAGAGCTGTGTAATAGGGCTGTACTCAATTGTGAATTAAGGCTGTGTGACAGGGCCGTACTCAATTGTGAATCATGGTTGTGAAATGGGGCTTACTCTACTGTGAATTGAGGCTGTGTGATATGGCTTTGAAACTAAGAACCATGCAGTGAGCACATGAAAGAATCATGCTTGGCATCACCTGGAAAAATCGCAAAATGGCTCTGTGGATCAAAGAAAGCACAAAAGTGCGAGACATCCTGGAAACTGACATGGACCTGGGCAGGCAATCTCACCCGGAGAATGGAAAATTATCAGACAACAAAAACCACGTTCCGGATACCAAAGAGACGGCACTCGCAATAGAGGAAGACAGAAAACTAGATGGAGAGATGACCTAGATGGATTTGACAAGAACTGGAGAGGAAAAACGCTGGAATGAAGTGAATGGAAGCAGCTGGGGAAAGCCTACATCCAACAACGGACTTTCGATGGCTGAAAAACAGATTGATAGGGCTACACTCAATTGTGAATTGAGGCTATGTAAAAGGGCTGTATTCTAACCGTGAATTAAGCTGTGTGATAGGGCTGTACTGTAAGCTTCTTCTTCCTGAGGTTTGTGAAAGAAGCAGGGGGGCCAAGCCTCTTGTTTTCAAGATGACCCCACTCCCTCCTTCTTACGTCAGCATGTATTGACATCGCTGGTTACACAAACGACAAAAAAAGTGCCTGTAGTATATTGCTGAGTGGTAAATCATTCCTACACATAACCATACACATCGCCAATCTGTTGCTGTATTGATCTCTCGCCATCTCAACACATGTCGCCATCTACCCACAGGTATCACATCATCAACATCGGAGATGACCAATTTACTCCCTCATCCTATCTATCAGCTTCGGCTTCAGCCATACACCTATAAAATAGCTGTGCTGACCCATTCACTCCCCTCTCCTATCCACCAGCTGTGGTTTCAGCCA
>JAPXFY010000015.1:82120808-82128308 GCA_030674185.1 Monoplex corrugatus
TTCTTGAATGTTATATAGAACCAATACTGTTGTACGGATGCGAGGCGTGGACAGTCAACAAACAAAGCCAGAACAAGATTGAGGCAGCCCAGATGTGGTTTCTAAGAAGAATGTTGAGAGTTCCATGGACAGCAAAGAAAACAAACGAGACAGTCTTGATGGAGGCAGACACAAGAAGATCATTCATAAGGAAGATTAGGAAAAGACAGGCAACATCTATACGCCATTTTATGAGGAAAGGGGAATTAGAGCACCTGGTCACAACAGGAAAGCTGGAGGGAAAGAGAGCACCTGGTAGACCCAGGAAGAAGATACTAGACGGACTTGCAGAGTGGCTGGGGACATATATGTGACTGTGAGTGTGTGTGAGTGTGTGTATACTGTGTGTGTATATGTGCATGTGCATGTGCGTGTGCGTGTGTGTGTGTTGTGTGATCGAGAGAGACAGTGACCTGAGGGTCTGCATGGTTGAAATAGAAATTTGACCAGTAATGTATTCTTTAAGCTTTTGTTAGTTTAAGTGTACAGTGAGGTTCACAGTGAAATTCATTCTAATCAAGCGACAGAATTCAATAATTAGGACGATACCCCTTGGCAATGCTTCATTAAAATTACCCACAGTTGACAGTTTTCACACCGACACCACTACTCAACCCCTTGCAGAACTACAACATTCCATACATATTTTTAAGCTTTGTTGTGGTGTACAAAATGGGACGTAAAAAGAAAAAGAAAAAAGGTGCGAAAAAAGGAAATCTTCCTTACTGTGATGATTCTGAAAAAGGAAAGAAAACCTCGAAAACATCAGAAACCAACACGTGCCTCACAGTGAAAATAGGCCATGTACATTTATTGCTGTTAGTGTTAATCAACATTTTGGTTAATTACAGCTTCAATCAACATTTTGGTTAATTACAGTTTGTTTGGCAAGCTCTAAAGGTTTTTTGTTTTGTTTGGCAAGCTCTATGGGTTTTTGTGAGTGTTTTTTTGTTTTTGTTTTTTGTTTTTGTTTGGCAAGCTCTATGGGGTTTTTTGTGGGGTTTTTTTTCTTCTGTTTTTGCTTTTTGTTTTGTTTGGCAAGCTCTATGGGTTTTTGTGTTTTTTTGGGGGGGGGGTTTTTTTTAGTATTTTGTTTCGTTTTTTGTTTTGTTTTGCTTCATTTTGTTTTGTTTTGTTTTGTTTTGTTTTGAGCAAAGGGCAAGCTCATCAGTCCCATGGTCATCCCCACCCTGACATACCAGTCCCAAACCTGAACCCTGACCAAGCCTCTAGAGGACAAAATCACCACACCTACTGTTTGTTATTTTTGTTTAAAGTTCAGCCCACTACATACAGCCACATCAGGGCTGTAACCATTTCAAAATATATACAATACTTCAAAAGGAAAAAAAAGGAAAAGAAAATTAAGTACACTTATCAATCATGATCTAAGGAGATGCCCTGGCACTGAACACTCCATCCAATTTATCAAGACACTTTTAGACAGAAACAGACAGACGCACGCACGCACGCACGCACGCACACACACACACACACACACACACACACACACAGAAAGAGACAGAAATGGACAGACGGGGAGGGGGGAAGACAGAGTATGTGAGTGTGTGAGTGAGTGTGTGTATGTTGTGTGTATGTTGTGTGCATGTGTGTAGGGGGGGAGGTCTGTGTGTGTGTCTGTATATCTGTGTCTGTATGTCTGTGTCTTTGTGTCTGTGTATGTATGAATGTGGGGGGGGGGGGGTGTCATGCATATATGCACATGCATTGAAGGTTGGATAATGTTATTGTTGTTGTTTTTCTTGTTTTTTATGTTTCTCCGTGTGCCTGCACGTGTATGGCCTTCACAGAGAACATGATAGCGATCTATTTTAACAGGCAGTGACACAACACAAACACAACATACTCTAATAATAAAATCCCACACCATATAATAACAACATTAATGATAACGACTTGTTTTCATCAAATTTCATGCTTGACCAATGACATCAATGGCAATAATGAAGGTAAGTGGTTTAAGCAGCAGACTAACAGTAACACACATGGGGGTGTGGGTTCTAATCCCATGATAACAATAACAGCTTTGAGACTACCCATGAGGGTAAGTGGTTTGAGCAGTGGACTAACACACAAGGGGGTGTGGGTTCTAATCCCATGATAACAATAACAGCTTTGAGACTACCCATGAGGGTAAGTGGTTTGAGCAGTGGACTAACACACAAGGGGGTGTGGGTTCTAATCCCATGATAACAATAACAGCTTTGAGACTACCCATGAGGGTAAGTGGTTTGAGCAGTGGACTAACACACAAGGGGGTGTGGGTTCTAATCCCATGATAACAATAACAGCTTTGAGACTACCCATGAGGGTAAGTGGTTTGAGCAGCGGACTAACACACAAGGGGGTGTGGGTTCTAATCCCATGATAACAATAACAGCTTTGAGACTACCCATGAGGGTAAGTGGTTTGAGCAGTGGACTAACGCACAAGGGGGTGTGGGTTCTAATCTGATCCACGTACATTATTATGTGATTATCGGCCTCATCCAGCTCCTGCCAGGTTTACGCATACCTGTCAATTAAGAGAGTTCTTGAAAGTTGTACAGAATGTTATTTAGAACTGATAATGTTAAACGGTTGTGAGGCATGGACAGTCAACAAGCAAAGCCAGAACAAGACTGAGGCAGCCAAGATGTGGTTTCTAAGAAGAATGTTGAGAGTTCCATGGACAGCAAAGAAAACAAACGAGACAGTCTTGATGGCTGCAGACACAAGAAGATCATTCATAAGGAAGATTAGAAAAAGACAGGCAACATTTATAGGCAATGTTATGAGGAAAAGGGAATTGGAGCACCTGGTCGCAACAGGAAAGCTGGAGGGAAAGAGAGCACCAGGTAGACCCACGGAAAAAATATTGGACGGACTTGCAGAGTGACTGAGGGCAGAGAGGGTGGAAGATATGCTTGCAGCAACAAGGGACAGATGCATATGGAGGGCCATGATCGCCAACACCATGTGGCAAGGCACTTGATGATGATGATGGGCTGTAAGGGAAGGCTGGGATCATATCGTCGAGTCTCATCCACTTCACAGATACATCACCGACAATGTTAATAAAACAAACTTTTACCAATGTCACAGGTGTCTGCATCTCTCGGACATGGTTGATACCAGGATATATTGCAAAAGGAAATGTAGAGTGCAGCCTTATCACATGGTCCCAATCCATAACAATCTCAACGATACCATCAATAACATCCACGTTATCGTCTATCATCATAAACAGCCTTACTTCCGGTAAGTCTGGAGGTGTGTCGGACAGACGACATGAGTGGCATGGAAACTGCGGACAACGATCCCATTTCCCTAAAGCCAAAAACGTGCTTGATACATGTATCCAATTATCAATCCCAAGAGAAAGTACGTAAGACTTTATTGAAGACATACAGGTGAATGGATCAGCAAGGCAGAAAATTACAGGAAGAAATGACAGAAAGCAAAGGAGGAAGAAAGAAACAAAGAGAGTGACAGAAAAGAGGAAATTTTGAGCACAGAATTTCCAGAAGGTGGGATACTGTTTATATTGAAAGAGCCCCCCCCAACCCCACCCCCAGCATCTCCATGGGGGTAGCATGCAATATGAAGCAGCCAAAATATCTATAAATAAACGCTGAATCATAGTGATGCCAACATTCAAGCACACAGGAACCAGAGATACGCAAAATGAATCAGAACGTGTACTCGATATCACAAAGACAAGACAAAACAAATATGTGTTCTGATTCACTTTTGTGTATTTCTGCTTCAGAACTATATGCACTTATATAAATACATCGATAAACAAAAGGAAAAAGCCCACATAGTTTTGACAAGACTGACCTGCACAAGCACGACATCAGCGTTGTAGAGGGGGCATTCTTTGCGCTTGAGGTAACAGTCCAGTTCTGGTTTCCAGTACATCACCAGGAGATGATGCCCAACGTCAGCACAACCAGAAGGTAAAACAGGAATCTCTTGCAGCCATCACTGTGGTAACCAGTCACATTCTGAAATTGTCAGCATACATGATTTAACTCGTGGTGATCTGAAACTGACAACACGATGACGTAGAACTGAAGATTGCTATTTGTAATCACTATTTGTTGCATTCCATGTGATGTGGAAGTTTTTGAGATTGCAATTTTTAATCAGTATATGTCCCAACTCAGTGTGATAGGGCAATTCTTCAGACTGCTATTTGTACTCGGTATTCATTCTAGTCAGTGTGATGAAACTTCTTACGACTGCTACTTGTCTTCAGTGTAATGAGATAGTTCTTAAGACTGCTTTTGTAACTGGCATTTGTCTCATTCAGTGCAATGAAACAGTCTTAAAGACTGCTAATAGTAATCAGTCTTAAAGACTATTTGTAATCAGTGCTATGAGGTAGTTCTTAAGGCTGGTTTTTGTAATTGGTATTCATTCCAGTCAGTGCAATGAGATAGTTCTTAAGACTATTTGTAATCAGTGAGATAGTTCTTAAAACTGCTATTTGTAATCAGTGAGATAGTTCTTAAACTGCTATTTGTAATCAGTATGATGATGCAGTTCTCAGGACTGCTATTTGTAATTGGTATGTGTCTCATTCAGTGCAATGAAATAGTCTTAAAGACTGCTATTTGTAACTGGTATTTGTCCCCCAATAGCAGTCTTTAAAAATGTTTCATTGCTCTGTCTGTCTCTGACAGACAGAGCAATGAAATAGTTTTAAAGACTGCTATCTCAGTATCTGTACATGATATTTGTCCAATTCAGTTCAATGAGGTAGTCTTAAAGACTGCTATTTGTAATCAATATTAATTTTGTCCCACTTCAGCACGATGATGACGTGTTCCTACGACTGCTATTTTCAATCAGTGTTCATTGCAACTCCAGCTTGTGTACTTCCGCTTTTCCCTCCCACTGTCTCCCCATGCCTGGCCAATGCAACAAGTCTTTTCCACAGTTTTATAGAAAATAGTTCTATAGAGTCTACCAGGCTTTGTCCTCTCTGTAAAATACTCAAAAAGTCAGAGTACGAAAACTGTTATTGTTATTGTTGTCTAAAACCCAGCTGACTGCGTAGTTCCATAACATGGCTACAATCGTTTCCAAACATACAAAACTTCAACAGTGGGAAAAAAAAAGAAAATTAAGTACATGTATCAATACATTCATGCACATAAAAAAAACACACACAACAAAAATCAAACCATGACCTGAAATTACAAAAACTATTACTAATATTAGGATTTAAAAACAAGTCTATCTAAACTGACATAGTGTTTCAAAAACGTCAATGCTGAGATACATCAAACATTCTCTAAATTAAATCTATTATGTTGTGAAATCATCACAATTTAAAAAACATATCTCAATTAACCTGTTATGTGCTGAAATTCTCTGAATATAACCATAAATGAACCTGTCCTATGTTGAAATCACCTCAATATAACAACAGAAATCTATCTGAATGAATTCATTCGTGCCACACGATGTTCAGGATCTTGCACAGAATCTTTGGTGGAGCAAGTCCAAGTACTGAATGAACCATAAGGTATCAGTAGCAGGAGAGTGGTTTGTCATGTACATACAGTTTACTCATCATGTGCCAGTTTCATCAAACAGGATGCATTGTCTGTGTGGTGGGCAACACCATCCCAAAGATGCTTTTGTACAGACAGCTGAAGCAAGGACATTCGGCAAGATCAGTCAAGGAAACAAGGATGCTCTGAAGGCCAAACATCAGCATCAACACCACCAACTGGGAAGACATCGCCCACAACAGAGTAAGCTGGCTAAAGCAGCACATGTAAGACAATGGTTCTTCAGTGGATAAGAAACCAGAGGAAGCAGAACCCAAGGTTGTAGACCCCTTCCTAAGCAGTATTTGTGGAAGAACATGTTGCTCCAAGAACAGACCTGTATCCCACACGAAGAGCCATTGTTATTGTTAATTTTGTTTAAAGCCCAGCCAACTGTGTAGAGCCATATCAGGGCTATACCCGAGAACCAGTATGCCAACACATCTCTCAGACTGATGGGATAATCCATCATCATCATCATCATCACATCATCATCATCATCATCATCAAAAATAAAACAAAAGGCCATCCCACAACCCAGAGGTCATTGAGGAATGAGGCAGCAGAAGTCTACACTTTTCTCAAGGCCAGAATTATGAGCACACTGCCTATCTCCTCAAACTTGCAGCTTTATCTTCACCAACCTGAAAGGACCAGGTACTCAGTCACAGCTGGCTCGACTGGAAGTCACATGCACAAAGGTCATGCATCTTGAGTCAGTCTTGAACCTATCGAGTCAGACCAGAAAATGCCAGTTCGTCCTCTTGCCTCCTTTAAAACCAGTGGCCCATTAGCTCAGCTGTCAGAGCAGCATGGTCATAACGCAGGGTTGGGGGTTCAACCCTTAGGTAAACCACAGGTCCTTCTGGACTTTTTTTTTATTCATTTCTATTTTTTTCCCCATGCGTTGGTTCTGTTGACAGAGGTGTGGACTCAAGAGAGTTCAGTCCCAACTTGTAACATCAAAAGCTGGCCTGTCCGCTGCCCATCTTAATGTTTCCATCATTCTGGTGGGGTCAGCTTACTGTTCCCTCCTCCCAAATTTCAAGACCCAGCCAGCAAAAAGGGGTTTTGCACTGGCTCAGGGAGTCTGCCAGATAACCGCTGGCATCGTCTAATGGAGTGTATCTGAAAGTGAGAGTGATGAATCCCTCTTGAACAAACTCCAAAGTCCTGTCGCATTAACCTATGAATTAACCTGTGTTGGTGATAAAGTAATAATTACTAGAAAGAAAAAAAAGAAAAAAAAGAAAGAAAGACTGAATGAAAGAAAGAAAAGAAAGGAAGGAAAAATGAAAAGGGAAAGCAAAAACAAGAGGGACTGACCAGCTCATCATCAGTGCCAGGGTTGAGTACAGTCTTGGACTGTAAGAGGGTCCTCTCACTGGGGGCCACTGTCATACTGCTATCTGCAACACGCATACAGCAAATCATATGTCACGTTGGGTTGTCACTTCTTGGTGTAACACAAAACACACACAATACAGCAAATCACACGTCATGTTGGGTTGTTACACAAAACACACACATACAGCATATCACACGTCAGTTGGGTTGTCCCACAGAACACACAATACAGCATATCACACGTCACGTTGGGTTGTCACACAGAACACACACATACAGCATATCACACGTCACGTTGGGTTGTCACACAGAACACACACATACATCATATCACACGTCACGTTGGGTTGTCACACAAAACACACACATACAGCATATCACACGTCACGTTGGGTTGTCACACAAAACACACACATACAGCATATCACACGTCACGTTGGGTTGTCACACAGAACACACACATACATAATATCATACGTCATGTTGGGTTGTCACACAAAACACACACATACAGCATATCACACGTCACGATTGGGTTGTCACACAGA